>PNEQ01028141.1:0-20090 GCA_003012365.1 Medauroidea extradentata
TCAGGTTTGGGGCACCAAATACGTTTCCGCGAAACCTTAACTCTCTGAAACTTTGTAATGTCAATAAAGTTAAAGTGAATATTTTGACAATATATAATTGAGGGCACCGTCACCAATGGTTGTGCACAGGGTAAACAGATGTTTCTCATTCGATTAACCTCTTACCTTAGGTGTCTGTAATTACCCCACAACGTCAAATTGGCAGTTTTATAAATAAGGCCCAGGCGAAGTCGCTGTTAGTGGCAGGGACAAACTTAAGACTGCTTTTCGCATGGACAGCTATAGCTACTTATCCTGCTGCAGAATTAGTTCAACTAGCCGGTTGGACATTCTAACACTTGATGACTGAAGTACCAATCTTGTGTACAAAGAGGTTTTTCAATTAAAGTAAATATTATCAGTTACGAATAATAATCGCGAGCAAAGCCGCGGGGGACTGCTAGTTCTTGTATAAATTCCACATGTAGCGTCACATTCGTGGCCATAGATATACTCGCGCAGATAATCATCATCGATGCGTAACGATAGGCGCTAACGAAACACCTCGATATACACAAGATAGCGGCAGTAATGGTCTCTTCGACCAAAGATCGTGATCACCGCAATCATGGCCTTCTAAGATAGTGACCGCGATCACTGCAGCGAAAGTCTGATATCTACATAGTTACGGTGCATACATCGATGACAAGGTGTTTAACTCTGTTTACTTTTAACGCAGCGCCGTATATTAGCATAAAATTTTGCTGCGGGGAAGTTAATAATTTTTATCTTCGTTAAGTAAAGAAAATTGTTAATCCTTACCGATGTCGCAAAAAGTGGGAACATGAATTAAAATTGCCAAAACGTGGGGGAACATAATTTTCAGCTGTTTGGGTAGCCTGCAATTCCGAATTTAACGTGACGAAAGTGCGGATACAAGATATTCGTTGGGATGAAATTACGGCGGTTCACGTTAGAATTTTATGTATCGCTAATATTGTGACCTTGGTAAATACCAAGGTTAGCTACTTATCGTGTGCCGGCTACACTATTGATTTTAGAAATGAAAAATGTGTCTATATTAGTGACATTCTAAGTAGTCCTACGTAAAAAAAATTTGTTACGTTAGGTTAATTTACATTAGTTTAAGTTAGATTAGGTTATAGGCCATTCGGAATAAAGTGAGCACTAAAGATTTAACCTTTGAAAAAAATCACTAGGCGTTACTGCATATAAGCCAACATTAACAACAGTTACATTTTTGTTTGTATGGTTGGTAGCGAATAACTGCATGTAGTCCCGTGTATTTTCTTATTTGAATACAGCATTAGTGAAACAACATCATTTGCAAACGACCTCTCTGTATTTAATATACTTTAAAATATTTATTTAAGTTCTTACTGACATACCTACTGACTGTATAATTCTATTTAATCAGCGGCAGTACAAAGCGACGCAACCGAGTCGATTGTCGTTGGCACACGCCGCTATTGCTTCGCGCCGCAGAGATAGTTTAAAATTTCACCGACAGATGGCATCAGAGTTAGGTTTTCGCCGCATTGCGTCATTCAGTTTGTTTGTCCGTTGTGTAATGAATATGGGTTTCTGATAGATAAACACATTCAACGTCGTCGTTCATCGCAGTATGTTGAACGGAATTTTAATTCTTAAGTTGCGTGTGTCGTGTGTTTTTTTAGTGACGGTTTTAATTTAAAAGTTCGAATATACTGTGCATGGATTTACGAGATTCATAACGGTAATTAATAGCGCAGATAGAGTAGACGCAGAGAAACCAGTGTTATAAGACGTTAACTCGCAGGTATTTATAACTAATATTACTACTGAGTGTAGCATGTATTCAGCCCCCGTGCATTTAATGAGTACATATTGTAGCTAAAATTTATAGGAGCAGTGTAACGTAACTGTAAACATTGTACAAGTCTATGTAAATAAAAGCACATGGCAATGTTGATGTTTACATGTAGCGGAAAGATATAAACTGGCAGAAAATAGAAATTAATCAGGGCTTTTTTTAGTGCTCACTTTATTCCGAATCACCTATAGTTTAAGTAATATTAGGTTAAGTTAGGTTACCTAACCTAATGTAAGGTTAGGTCAGGTTACCTAACTTAATGTAACATAATCTAATTTAAACTAACCTAAACTAATTTAAAATAATGTAAACTAACCTAGCCTAACAAAAAAAAAATTTTTACATGACTACTATGAATGTCACCAGAAACATTTTTTATAAATAAACTATAAGCCTAAAATCAATTGTTTTGACTGGTATACGATAAGTAGCTAAACTTGATATTTATTTTCTACGAATGTTTCCAAATATAAAACACACAGGAAGTTTCACTGCTATTTTACCAAAACTAGTCAGAAAAAATGATTAGTCATTAGCATTACATTGTTTCCTACACACAAAGATTTAATTTTTCGTAGTATTGTAATAATTTACTACATATTAATTTAGTCTTAAAATTTCTGTCATTAAATTCTTCGAAAAATATTACAGAAAAGTACTGTTTTTTTTTCTTCATCTATATACATGTAGAGAAGAAGTAAACTGGATCATCAGTGTCAACTGTAATAAGCATTTGTTCACAAAAACAATTTTGTGATTCCTCATAAACATAACAAAAGAAGAAAACTTAGAAGAAAGAGCAGTATATTGCTGTAAGAACAGGTACAAAGTAACAAAAACATAGTATGTTTTAGGAACGTTTAAGGTTATCAAGTAAAATCTGTTATCTTTTTATGCTTACATTAATAAAGCGAAGTACATTTCTATATCTCCTTGTAAATACAAGATTATGCACTGGCAAATGTATACCAACATTTTGAGAAACACTATTCGAAAAAATATTTGAAAATTATTCAAAAAAATTAATATTCGTTCGAAAACTATTCGAATCCCTAAAACCACTATTCGCACGCCCCTAATGTTTCGTCTATTGTGTGGTTTCAGTCCTGTTTCATTTATAAGTAAGATGTCCAGTCTGTTCCAGTTTGTAGACCTGTTTCCATTGGCATTCCAGTACATGAGTCGTAAAGTGGGAGGCATTTGTCGTTCAGTCATAGTGTTTTGCCAGGTAGGTCGTAATAGACTCTAGTATGATTCTGGGTCTTCGTCCTTTGTCTGTTGTTGCCCTGGCCTGTTCCATGTAGGGTCTGAAGTGTGTTAATATGTCCAGTATTAGTGGGTCTTGTAAGAAGTCTAGCAGTTCTTTCAGTTCGCTTGCCGTGTCTGCAGCTGTTGTGCTGTTTTTGTCCATGGTTTCTTTCAGTTGTCTGTTGTCCTGTGTCTGTCTTATTGTGTGTTCATGTGGGGGTGGAGGAGGTGGTGTTGGCTTGTGGGTGAGTGGGGGTGGTTTTGGAGTCTTGTGCGGGGGTGGGGGTGGAGGAGGCATGGTGGTTTTGCTTGTGTCTGTTTGTGTCTGTTGGGTCAGTGGTATGGTTCGCCTCTGCCAGTAGTTTCCTGTGACAGTCGGGAACTCTCTAGGGTCTTGAAGGTTATGTGTCATCTGTTGTATAGGTTCTGGCTGGTTGGCTTGTCTTTGTTTCTGTCTGTTGTATTTTGCCTCTAGGTATGCTGTGCACTGTCTGTAGTTAGCTGGATTGTCGCCCTTGCAGTTGACACATTGTGCTGTTTCGGTCCTGGGTTTTGTGCACGTCTTTGAGTAATGTAGTTCTTTTTTGTCAGTCTGTTTGCATTTTATGCATCTTGCTGGCCAGGCGCAGTTGTTCTTGGTGTGTCCCCATCGTTGGCAGTTTGCACATTGTGGCATGTCATCGTTTCGTGGTATGTACCCTTCCCAGTACACTGTCATGTTGTAGATTGCGTCAATGTTGTACAGTATGTCTTATTCAAAGTTTGGTACTATTACTTTGAAGATGCCCAGTTTTCTGATTGTCTGTTCCTGTCCTTGTCTGGTCTTGGCTGTGAACTGTTCCAGGTAATGAAGGTGGATGCCCCTGTCTTGTAGCTCCTGTCTGACTATGTCTGAGTCAATAGTCGGAGGTAGTCCTTTCATGATTGCTGCATGTGTCTTTTCTTGTCTAGGTGAGTATGTGGGAAGTTGATTCCCTGGTCTTTCAATAGTTCCTTCGTTGTCATGTAGGTGGCGTGTGTTGTCGTCAGTACTTTTATTCCCTGCTGTGTGAAAGTTATTTTGAACTGTTTTCCAATTTCAAATGTCAGCAGGGAAATGAGTCTGTTGTAGTCTATTGTCTTGTCAATGATTATGGGTACCATGTACATACTCTGTTGTCTGTTTTGAGCTGTGTTGGAGCTGACTGTTGTTTGTCGCTGTTTTTTTTTGTCTCGGTAACTTTTCTTCTGTCTGGTGTCTTGTCTGTGCTTTGCCTGGTCATTTTTCTTCTGTACTGTCTCGGTGTCTGTTGTTT
Organism: Medauroidea extradentata; assembly: GCA_003012365.1. Lineage (NCBI taxonomy): Eukaryota > Metazoa > Arthropoda > Insecta > Phasmatodea > Phasmatidae > Medauroidea > Medauroidea extradentata. Next base: position 4,396 of record PNEQ01028141.1, read on the forward strand.
CTCTTTCGTTGTCTGAGTCTGATAGTGCATGATACTTGTTTTTTGTGGCTAGTGGTTCAGGTCTCTGTGACGTTTGCGTCAGTCATCCTGTGATTTTGCCTTTTTTCTTCTGTCTCTCAAAACCCTCGTTTGTTCTTTCAATGTCTATGTTAGTCTCAGTTGTACTCTGTAGTCTTTTTGTGGGTCCCTAGGTGTCAGCCATGTTGATTAGTTGTCTGTTGGTCGTCTTTCACGCCCCGAGGGGCGGCGCGGGGCCCCGAGCAACCCCCAGGCTCCCCGAGAGCAACCCACTGCGAGCGAAGCACCCCCAGAGCGTGGCCAAGCCTCGGATGGGTGACCGTCGCTTGTGGCCGGTGTGCCACGCACACGAGGCCGGGCAAGGCCCAAGAGTACCCCCCCTCCGCCCCAAGGTCGCTCGTAATCGTTCGTGACGGCTGACTTGTCTTTGTCGCCCTTCTGGTCCCCGATTGGCCGGCTAAAATGCGTCGGCCAATCAGAAGGGAGCAGAAGTTTCGTCTGTCTGGAGTCCTAGTTTCTGTGTTGTTGTACTTGTGTTGCGTCTGTTTTCATTGATTACTGTGAAAGTATTTAGATAATTTCTGGTGTTATAATTTTTAAGTTGTTAATTTATTGGTTCTTTATTACTATACTACTGTTTTAAAGCTAATTTATATCTCGTTTAAGTAATATGTGGCGTTTAGTGTTAGGCTGCTACTGGTGTTGTGCCCTAGCAGGCCTTCATCAGGCACCTTTAGTGGCTGTTAATCAGGATTTACAGATGTAAATATTTATAATTGTAGATTGGAGTGTTGTCTGGTTACATATACTTGGCTTTTAAATTAATTGAACTGTTTAACAAGTTTTGTAGATTCCTAATTTCTTGTTATTAATCATGTTTATGTTGAAACATTGGTTAGCTAATTTTTAGTGTTTTTGTATCTTAGAGTACTTATTTCGTAGCCCAGACCACCCCCCCCCCAGTACAGGGGAGGCTAAAGAGCGCACTCAGCACTTGGGCTAAGCTACGTATTAAACTCCCTATCAGTGTACTGCAGCGAACCTGTTTCCCCCACTTGCTATCCTACAAGCTAGCTGTGTCGCACGGAGCAGTGTTCCGAGTCGTCCTACTTCCTCGGCGACAGTTAACTGTCATATCTACACTAACCCACAGAACTAAAACTATATGTGAAGAACAGCACCTGGAAGCAGAATTGAACCACCTCACTGCAGCTCTGCAAATGGTTACTCATGCTGTGAAACACAGCAGAGCATCTGAAGCCGACCCAGAAAATCCGAGAAAGAAAAGCTGAAAAACACAGCAGTCCTGCCTTACGTGAAAGGCACAACCGAACGACTGGCTCTGCTTTTGAAGAAGCATTATATACATACCATCTCAAAACCTATCAACAAGATAGAAAGCATCCTGGGATCGGCAAAAGACAAAACATCAACCAAAGAGAAGGCAGGAATATACAAAGTTCCTTGCTCATGTGGGAAAGTGTACATAGGGCAAACAGGCAGAAAAATAACAACAAGAATTAAAGAACACATCAGAGCATACAAATACGAAAACCAGCAGTCAGCAATAGCAGAACATTCCATGGAAACAAAACACAGCATCGATTTTGACAAGTTCTCCACAATAACAAACATCAGTAATTATCGTCAGAGAACCGTGAGAGAGGCAATAGAGATAATAAAACACCCTAACAACATCAACAGGGAAGATGGATATCGGCTACGCAAAATATGGTCACATTTATTTGTGGATGATGCGAAATCAAGCTACCAGAGGGCAGTCACGACAGACTCACCAGGATTGGCTTGCCAACCCAGTCAACCAGGTGCGAGTCAGCACACGATTGGCCCAAGTACCCAGCCAATCAGAAGGTCCACCAGGAGAGAGCCAGGATTGGCTAACCACCTCGGCCAATCAGGTACAAGCAGGACTGTGACTGGCCGACAGGCCCAGCCAACCAGGAAGCAGCCACTCAGACACCAGAGTATATAAGGACCTGCAACTTTTGACTGCCAAAACGCCGCAAGACAATCTCCAGACGTGGCTCACACCCACAAGCCAAGAAAATGCAGACAACGGCCGCGAAAGCCTGCAATCTATTTTATGGTATATATGTTTCCAAATATGAAACACGTAGGAATTTTCACTGTTATTTTACCAAAAAGTAATTACAACAGTGTTCAGCAACTGTAAACACTAGCATTATATTATTTCCTGCACACCAAGATCTGATTTTTCGTAGTATTTTAATAACTTATTACACATTAATATAGCTTTCAAATTTCTGTAGTAAGATTCTTATAAAAAATATTACAGAAAAGTACTTTTTTTTCTTCTTATCTTTACACATGTAGGCAAGAAGTTAACAAGATCAGCTGTGCCATCCGTGATAAGCATTCGTTTTTCAAAAACACCGTTGTGATTTCTCACAAACATAAAAGAAGAAAACTGAGACAAAAAAACTGTATATTGTGTATGGCGGCAAGCTGTACTTGCCCTCGCCAGCACCTCGACTACTATCTGCTCATCGGCAGAACACACGCTCTTAACTCAGTATATTGGGCACATGGGTTCGAAAAAGGTTTTAACACAAGCTAGCAGTTCACGGTTCCAGCACACCGAGTTAACTCTTAATACTAGAAGAAATAGAAAACGTTTGACTTAATTATTTCTTCAATTTACTTTTCCAAAGTTTAGTGATTACAACGTGCTTGTTACATAAGACGCGGTGGGCTCGACGAACAAAAATTATGCTAGCAATAAATGCTTATTCAAACGCCCTAATATTCACATATTAAAGCCAGGCATGGCTTAACATCTGCAAAAACTCGACCTACCATGCCGATGCATGGCGATATATTTCCCCACGTGGTAGCGTGGTTGCCGCCTCACGCACGTCCGCACACCTAGACCTCCCAGCTAAGATAGCCTCTCTCGGGGCCTGCGGCCTCTGCCAGCGAGTTCGTCGGAACTCGCCCAGGCCCGCCACTTCCGGAAACGCACGTGCGCAACTCTTGAGAGCAACTCCTGTTGTTTTGCTTGCAATCTCTTACCAGAAATTACCAAACAGCCTTAAAATACAGATTACGGGCAATACTCCCCAAATATCAGTTACATTTACTAGTTTCATTTTCACAGTTCGGGCCTGTACCCACAGTTGGCACTTCTTCAGGCCGCCATGTTCCTTGCACTCTTTGGACAATACATATATACAAATAGACGTTTACAAGTAGCCTTTCCCGGGAAATTTGAACAAACAACATCTTTCATAACACTTAAAAATCGTTCTGGGGTGCTCTCATTTACCGGAATCAAGGCAAATAAACAGCTTAATGGTCCGGCCCACCACACGTAATTAAATTAACATTTAATTACAGTGTACTTAGGTTCATTATCAGTTTAGAGTTCATTATTTTAGATCTTCTTTCCATGGTCTTGTTGAACAATCGCAGTTGTTTAGTCCAGGTTATTAATACACATTTATCCTATCCTAACACGTGTCCCTTTAAATACCCCCACCATGGGTACTTTCGATGCACTGATACCAGTAAGCCAGGCAATCCACCATGGGCATGGCTCTTATCATTGCTAGTTACAAACCCAAAGACACTATAAAGCCGGGGAAGGAAAGGAGGCTCACCCCATAATTTACAGAGACGTATAGATTTATCGCTAAACCTAAAGACTCATCAAGAAAAAAAAAAACTTTAGAACAAACTAGCATGGGAAGGCCCGGCCAAGTGCCTTACAATTGCAATAAGAACAGGTACAAAGTAACAAAAACTAATAGGTTTTAAGAATGTTCGAGGTTATCAAGTAAAAACTGTTACATTTTTATGCTTTATTAATAAAAGTTAAGTGGATTTCTGTATCTCCTAGTGAATGCAAGATTACGCACTGGCAAATGTATATCTAATTTAATGAAACACTATTCGAAAAATACTTGAAAATATTCTAAAAAATTAATATTCGTTCAAAAACTATTTGAAACACTAAAAGTACTATTCGCACACCCCTACTTAACACAAATACAGTAACAACCACACACTCTTCAATTTCTATGACAATCAACCATAAAAGAGTGCTTCCCTTGAGCATCACATATTATGAAGCAACACTGACCCAACTTACACTGCAGCTAGTCTAACAATCAGTGATATAACAGACCTTTCGCGTTAGTGATAGAGTAGATTTCTGATTAACCTAAGACTGTGATTCGAACAAGTGGCTTCACAAATGATCAGCAAGATATAGAAACACCATCACACTCTATACATTAGTTTTTTAACATTTTACTGAAAAAAATATATAATTTAAGGTATTTTACTTTATTCTGTGATTTAAATTGAAAACAGGTGTTTGATTGATTATATAATCTTGCCTCTATTAACTCAGCAAATGCAGCAATAAACATACTCACTTTTTGAAGTGGTAACTTTATCTGTGGAGCGTCTTTTAAGCAACGTCTTGTCTTTGCGGTCTCTGCCAGAGTTCTTGGAAGACTTGAGCTTGTATGGCAGCTCAAGGTTAGATGTGCGGTGCTCGCAGTGTACCAGGCGAGGCTCAACTATAGGTTTAGGTGCAGTACTAGCTGTCGACACCACTGTCTTACAGCTCGGCTTCCAACGCAAGTTCAAGTCCTTGCGCCGTATCACCTCACGCTCATAGTCGTCGTCGTCACAGTCTCCCTCGTAGTTGTCCTTGTCATTGTCCTTTGTGTCCTTCTGTATGCTCTGCTTCAAGCTGCGATCAGAAAGTCTTTCCTGCTGCAAACACCAAACATACTGCCCTTTAAACACTTGCTGCATTAACATCTCTTCACAAATATTTTGATCATTATCATTATGTACATTAAAATACCACTTTCTAAATTCAGAGATTTCTGAACATGCATCTGCAAGAACAAAAGAGCTTGTAGGAAGTCAAGACCATGTAAATATTTTGACGACAATGGATGGATATGCATTGCTGGATGATTCGCGATAAACCCCTGTTGTCATACCTCATGTAATATACCAGGACATGGATACGTGATTCTTCTATTGTCTCCGTGAACGTGCATCAGCAAACACAGGAGAGTAGGTAAGCAGAAAAGAAAAGGAAGCAAAGATAATAACAATGATAGATACTTGTAGCTGGACACACTCTGCTGAATCCATGGCCACAAGCCATTATCATATATCTGGACAAAGATGAAAGAACCACATGTGTGACTATGAACTTGCACTGGAGAGCTCAAGCAATAGGAATAAATAATAGTGGCAATGAAGGAAGTATGGAGCACAAGATACACCATACTGTTACACGTTGGGGCTAGGTACGTTTAGGGATAGAGGTCTTTGATAAAAGAAAAAAATAATAAAGCTAACCTAGTTTATTTACAACTATCTATACAAAAAAACCTATGTATATAATGATTTATCACAATAGATGTTAAACAAAACAAATAGCTAATATTTATATACAGGTTATAAAATACATCTACATCAGTTCTCTGTATATGGAAAGTTTTACTAGTCGCTCACAATGGTGAACCCAATGAAAGAATACCGATTAGTTTTTTGTGGCCTAGAAACACCTTCTTCCTACTACTTGCTGCGGTCCAACTCGCTGGACACCCTCGAACACTGGTCGAAACCCAATACTTCTCGTCACTATCACTTGAACTCGCACCAGGCACCTGCCAGCCAAAAACTCTCTCGCCTCTGCATCAGCTCCCCCTTATATACCCACTCCAACATCTCCAATTCTCTCGGCAAGTCTCTGATCTCCAAACTCCTAGAAAAGCGTCGCTTCAATGTCAAGCACCACCCCGAGAGATAAAGAATGAACGAAAACACTCTAGACCACGATATCTCCTTCTGTTACCCGATACAGTGAAACCCATTTAAGACGTTTTCCCGCTTAAGAAGCTCAAATTATATGATCCCAAAATAAACCCATAAGAACAATGAATTTATTTCCGGCCTAAAATGTTTTATCAAAAAATGAAAACCTGCTCAAAACACACATTATTTAATGGAAATGGCAGAAAATTTACCCAAAATATACAACGCTTCTTGTTAAAGTATCTTGTATTACCATTTTATGCAAAAATTTGTGGTTGCACTAGCGGCGGCCACTGTAACTGTAAACATTGGCATAAGTAAACAGGTTATGACGGCGTACATACCTGCCAAAACTCTATACATTTTGAACAAGGTCCTATTGCCACTGTTATACAAATTCACATTGACCATTGCATGTGCAATTGTAGAAAATAATCTACACAGTGTACAAGAAATAAACACACGTGATGAAGCATCCATTTGGCCTATGAGAAGTGTAGATTATACATAAAAACACGGAACTGTGTACATATGTAGTTATTAGCACAGTGCAAAAAGTTTTATGGTTTTACAAATTAAGAAATATTTTTTTTAGTATGCAAAGGTAGATGCAAATCCGAATGTATCACGCACAAAAATAGCAGAGGAACTTTGCTTGCCAGTATCAACTGTCAATAGCATATTGTTTAAACGCGAATTGTATCTTTGTGAAGCAACAACATCGCAACCTAGTCGAAAAAAGTTGAAAAATCAAAATATGAGAAAATTGAAACTGTGCTACTTGAATGGTTCAAGCAAAATCGAGCACTGAACATACCAATTGGGGGGCCTCTCTTGAAGCAAAAAGCAGATGAAATTGCACTTAGATTAAATATTGATTTCAAACCATCAAACAGATGGCTTGATAGATTTAAGAAAAGAGCTGGGCTTACATGCAAGGCAATTAGTGGCGAGAGCAAAAGTGTGAATCTAGAACAAGTGAAAACCTGGAGAAATGGTGTACTGCCAACACTTTTGGATGATTATGAACCAAGAAATGTTTTTAATGCAGATGAGTGTGGCTTATTTTTTAATTTGCTTCCTGACAGAATATATGCATTTGTTGGGGAAAGCTGCCATGGTGGGAAAAGAAGTACCGTCAGAATCACAGTGCTTTGCTGTGCAAACATGGATGGCTCTGAAAAATTGGCATTGTTAGTTGTAGAAAAAGCTGAGAAGCCTAGGTACATTTAAGAATGTCAAGTCTCTTCCGTGTACATACAGGCACAGTAAAAATGCCTGGATGACCTGCAAACTTTTTAATGAATTTTTAGTTTGTTTGCACCAAAAGATGGCAACAAGAAACAAAAAATTATTATATTTGTAGACCAGTGTGCAGCATACCCCAAAGACGTTGCTTTGACGAATGTGCGTGTAGAGTTCCTACCAGACAACACAACATCTGTTTTGCAGCCCATGGATCAAGGAGTGATTCAAGCAATGAAGCAGAAAACCGCAGATGTCTCGTATCGAATTTGCTTCACAGACTTGCATCATCGGCTATCTACAAAGTTTCATTGTTTGATGCCATATCAATGCTGACAGCATCATGGCATGACCTCAGTAGTGAAACTGTTGCTAATTGCTATAGACGGGCAGGCTTTAGCAAACTTCCAGAAAATCAGGAGCCACAAGAACAAGAAACTGTAAGCGATGACCAGTGGGTTGAAGTTCAAGGGCAGCTAAACATTAACACAACATTTGAAGAATTTGTGTATGCAGATGACAAACTTGGGCATACGAAATTCGAGAAGTGGAGGACCTGTGCAATGATGATGGTAAGAGTGAAGAAGAGGATGAAAATGTTGATGTAGAACAGAATCAGGTTACCGAAGAAGTATGCAAACCACCAACATGCAGAGAAGCCAAGGAACATTTGGAGAAATACAAGCACTTCTTGAGCAGCATTCCCAATGTTCCAGAGTCCATAATGAAAAGCTGCATGGAATTGGAGACATACACAGCCAAGCTGTGCGACAAGAAACCACAGCAAGCTAAAATTGATTCATTCTTCAAGAGAACATGATATGTGTGATTTATGTACTGTTTTTAACCAAATAAATGCTGTAAATAATCAATACATTTCTAGTCAGAAGATAGTGTAAACAATCAAGGCAGTTAAGTTAGTTGTTAGCACAAAACAAATTTTGTGTGTTGGTATTATCTATTGTAAACACTGAAATTTTGATACTAACCTGCACTTTGATTTTTTTTCAAAATGTAAACACATATGTACTCTATTACTTCGATTTGTTACTTCTACATGTGTAGACATCATTTGGTAAGTTATAGCATGACATTTTGGGTGATTAAAATAAGATTATTAAAAAATTTAATGGTGACCCTTTTAAGATGTTAACCCTCTTGTGACATGTGTATCGTCACGAGTCAATGTATGACGTTTCAGCTTTTAGCTGTGTTTACAGAAGGATAGTCCTACTGATTGGTTGTACGCTAATAATTTTTATATTTTTAATTTATTATTTTTATCTGTCTGTGTAAATGTTTGTATCTAGAATAGTAACCTTTATTTAATAACTGTATACAGTGATTTAGTTTGGACGGGTGACACTTGGGTGCGCCACAACCCGTGGCTAGGTTGCTGGCGACGTGTGCGCGAAAAGTATTACGCTGAGAGCCGTCAACTGGACTGTTCAGAGGGAACTGCGAGGCAAAGTGTGTCTCGTCTCTACCCACCTGAGGACATATGGTGTGGGGTCTGCGCATTTGTGGATTTCCTACAATACTAATTGAGACATTCTCAGCTGTTGTAGATAATGTTACGACAGTGGTACCTTATCTTCGCACAAGCAGAACTTCGTTCTCGGCACGAGACTCCATCAAAACGGTAACCGCTCCTCGCTGTTCTGCATGTCCAATTCTACTGCAGGGGGGCGCCCCTCAGCGACACCGGATATGACGTTGGATATGAACTCTTCTTGAAAGAAGCCTCTACGTGATAAAGGTAGGGTGTCGACCAGTGTTTTTGCCCTACTAAACGTTGGCGTAGTTACTCTCAGCTTAAAGTGGAACTATTTGCCTGGCGAAGTAACTTTTCACATCAAAGAGTAGCCAATTGATAGTCACCTGTCACTGAAAATTGATTAGGTTGGATGCTATATAAAATGTAAGAACTTGTATACCAAAACAATTGTAATAATTATGTTGAGTAAATATTAATACGTAATGCCAGTTATATTATTTTGCAGCAGATCTCAACGTTACATATTTGGACTGTCCAGAAATAATTTCGGTTGGGATTTTAAAGTGCGTCGTCATGTATTACATATAAGAGGGAGGCACTCTTGAAATACAAGCCCCACAAGCTGGAGGTCTCAAGTCTGTGCCAGTCTACTACGTTTGAGTAGTTTGCTGTTCATATTGATCTGGTGTTACAGTATAAATGTCGTGGGTGTACTGTCTGGATAAGCCAACGTTGTTGAGCAACCTGGCTGCCTCGAACATTCAAACCGAGGAGACGGAGTCAATCGATAGTTTGCAGAAAAAGATGGTTAGCTACGTCAAGACAGGAGGCACGGGTGATGATGAGGTAATCACCAATACAGGTCAGAAAGGGCAACATATTGTCTCCACTGAGCTTACACAAACTATAGCCATCTCTTCCCTGAATACAGTAAATGTTTTAAATTATTGCGTGCCGAGTAATATTTTACGTTTTTGTCTGCAAGTAGACAAGATTAAGGAAATTAATATTTTTGAAAAGGACGTCAATGCTGCAGGCGCTGTTGAATAAGTGCACTGGCTTAGCAATATCAATTCTGTTGTCGGAAATTGCGAACGGGGAAGAGTGGTGCGTAGTAAAACCTAATTTGTGGAATAATTTATGTTCAAAGATGGTAAAAGTGGATTTGATTAGAGATCATGTATATCGCTTTCAAAATCCGCAGGAAAGTGTGTTGGCTTTCTTGCAATCTGTGAGTGACTGTTCAGGTGCTCTGAATATGGACCTACAAGAAAGCAAGTTAGTTAATATAATTCTTGAAAACATTTCTCCCTGGGTCAGGCAGCATGGTGTGGGTCAAAACGTACCTACAAACATGTCAGAGTTACGTAAGTGGGCAGTTGAGGTTCATAACAAAGTATATCTAGCTGTCGTTTACGCGAAACAAATAGCCGGTGCTAATGAATGTAAAGGGGCAACAAATCTTTTTATGAGTAATCAGCTCCAAAGTCACACAAGTAGACCTACGTCACGCTCAGTGAAGTGTTACGGTTGCGGAAAAAGGGGACACGTAATTACTAATTGTAAAGACAAAGTTAAATCAATAACGTGATTTGGTTGTGGGAGAAAAGGTCACATTAAGAGGGATTGTAAAAGGCCTAAAGGAAATGGTTGTAATATGAATCAGACGACTGAAAACCTATCAGTGTTAGGAAAAGGTGTTTCTCACAGTAATAAATTGCCTTTGGAAGTAGAAGTAAAAGGGAAATTAATTTCTATGTTGGTGGACACGGGGATGGCCAGTTGTTTTGTGAGTCAGGATTTAGCCAATACCTTAGTTAAAGATTTCCCCGAATTAAAACATCAGTTAAAAAACACGGAAAGATTTAAGTTATACGTGGCCAACGGTCATTCATGTAATGTTAAGATGAATATTAAATTACATTTCAAAGTTGGAAGGTACTCATGGACAAAGGAATTTTGGGTAGTACCAGGATTAATCAATCCTATGATTTTAGGAATTAAATTTTTGGCAAAACAAAAGCTGTGCAGGATGTGCACAATCAGGTTATGAAATTTGGGTTTGATCCCCAAGGACCAGGAATAAAATTAGAAAAATGTACAAGGAAACTGGTTACGTATTCAAATGTTGTGAATAAGAATGAGGCGTTTAATACGAAGCAGAAAGAAAAATTGTCTAATATTCTTTCGGAATATTCTGACGTAATAACAAATAGGTTAGGGTGTTGTAATGTAATGCCCTACAATATTAAGGTTATAGACTATGAACCTGTGAGGTTGAAGCCCTACCAATGTGCTCTGCCTAAATTACGTGCATTTAGAGAAATCGTGTCAGAACTGAAAGAAAAACAGATAGCACGCCCTTCTAATTCTCCATATGCTTCTTCAGCGTTTTTGGTATCAAATAAAAAGCCGGGACAATACCGTCTTGTGGTAGACTACCGTTTGGTTAATAAAAAAAGGTACGTGTAGACCCCTTTCCAGCTCCTAATGTGGAAAATGTGTTGCAACATTTTGGAGAGGCAAAAATTTTCTCTGTAATAGATTTAAACTCAGCTTTTCATCAATGTATGCTGGGGGAAAGTAGCAAAAAATATACCGCCATTATTACCCCATGGGGACACTATGAATGGAATAGGGCACCATTTGGTGTTAATTTTGGGGGGGCAGTGTCTGTCCCGAATCTTACATAAAGCGCTAGAAAAATACCATTTCAAATTTGTCATGTTGTATTTTGATGACATTTATATATAATATATATTCAAAGAACGCTGCGGAGCATCTCGAACACATCAAGGCTGTGTTGAGTGCATTGAGGTTGTTCGATTTTACAGTAAACCCAGATAAAGTAACGTGGGACAAGTCAGAAATAAAATTTTTAGGATTTATATTGTCAGAAGGAAAGCTGATAATGGATCCAGAAAAAATTGGTCCAATTGTAAATTTTCTGCGCCCTAAGAATATAATGGGGATAAGGAGATTTAAAGGAATGCTAGGATATTTTTCCCGATTTATAGATAATTATGCGGAAAAATGTGCGCCACTTAATGACATAAGAAAAAAGGGTGTCCCCTTTGTGTAGGACAAAGTTCAAAAAAAGGCGTTTAATAATTTGAAATACGCAATATTTCACCCCCCTGTTTTGGTTTTGCCGAATTTCAATAAGAGGTTTACCTTACAATTTGATGCATCTTCGTTAGCAGTAGGTGGTGTTTTGCTCCAGGATCAAGGTGATGGAATGAAGGCGATAGCTTTTGGTAGTAAAGTATTGACACCAAACGAAAGGAATTTTAGTGCCTTTAAAAAAGAGGCCCTTGTGTGTGTATGGGGAGTGGAAAAGTTTGCGACGTACTTAGAACACCAAGAGTTCGATTTGTTAACGGATAACCAGGCATTAACATGGTTATATTTGCATCCCCAACAGATAGGTAAAATAGGTCGATGGACAGTCCACCTTAAAAGGTTCCAATGTAAAATCATTCATGTCTCGCAGATTGTTTGTCACATATGTATGATACATCTGATTACGAAGTAAATATTTCTAACATGTCAGGTGTCAGTGTAGACGTCCCAACAGAGTTGCCAGGTGTCAGTGTAGACGTCCCAACAGAGTTGCCAGGTGTCAGTGTAGACGTCCCAACAGAGTTGCCAGGTGTCAGTGTAGACGTCCCAACAGAGTTGCCAGGTGTCAGTGTAGACGTCCCAACAGAGTTGCCAGGTGTCAGTGACGACGTCCAAACAGAGTTGCCAAGTGTCAGTACAGACGTTTGTGGAATAACGGAAACTTGTTGTGCGATAGTAAAGACGATTCCCAAAGAATTTACTGATATAAGTAGACGGTAGGATGAGGAAACTGAGTGTCAAGATATTGTGAGACAAGTTCACCTTAACCAAACTAATAATTATTGTAAAAGGAAAGGCATTCTGTACTATGTGGAAAAACAAGGAGATAAGAAAATATTTGTACTGGTTAAGGGCGAGGGAAATGATAATGAAATATTTTCACGACTCTACGGTTGGAGGCCACATGGGAATTGTGAAAATTAAGGCGATGATTAAAAGGGAATTTTTTGGCCTGATATGAAACAATAGATAGCGGATTACGTAAGGAACTGTAAGGCATGTCAGTTGGTTAAACAGCCAAGAAATAGTAAAGTAGGGGTGCATTCAGTAGAATTGCCAGTTAGACCTTCGGAGAAGGTGTTTATTGATATGTATGGACCTTTGCCGAGGTCTCGGAAAGGAAATAATCGTATTTTAATAGTGGTGGATGGATTTAGTAAATTCATGATGATGATACCATTAAGAGACATGAAAGCTACTAATATTGTTAATGCATTGGTAGAAAAGGTATGGAAAATATTTGGGGGTCCTGAGCAGCTGGTCTCAGATAATGCCACATATTTTAACTCCAAAATATTTAACGATATGTGTTTCGAGTGGGGTGTTAAACATATAAATACAAGCCCCTATTACCCCTGCCTGAATTTAGTAGAGAGGGTAAATAAAAATGTTTAAGTGGCACTAAGCATTTTTCATAACCATGATCATCATGGATGGGATGAAAATATATGGGAGTTGACCCTAGCATTTAATTCTGTGCCTCATAGTACGATAGGTTTTTTGCCTAGTAAAGTATTTTTAGGTTGTGAACTCCCGTCTCCTCTTTTGAATGTGTGGAGTATTCCGCCAGAGTTTACAGGCATCACGAGTCAGAAAGAATTAGAAAAGTTATGAGACTCAGTGTACGTAAATCTTAATAAGGCTATGAGAACAGTGACTAAGAAATACAATACTGGACGATTGCCGAACAATTATGACGTGGGTGACCTAGGGCTGTGTAGGCAAGTGGTACAAAGTAAGAAAGGAGAGTTTTTCTCATCAAAATTGGCTATGGCCTATACAGGGCCGTTCAAGATTGTGTAATTTATAGGACCAATGACAGTGTTATTGGGTGATCCAAAAAATCAATACGTTACAAAGCTAGCTCACCTCACCCAGTCAAAAACATTTTTGAATAGACTGATAATATGTGATATAGCTAGAATGTTTTTCTTAATTATGTAAGGATAATGTGAGATACATAGTGTTCTGGGGGAATTTAGTATTCTGCTCTCTAATATAATGATTTTCTTATCTGTGATATGTGTATTTTCTAATCTTTACTTGATTGCATATTTTGATCTATATTCTTAAATGTTGCTTTTAATGTTACTTTGGGGGCTGTTATTCGTTGTACTATCTGTTTCAACCCAGTCACTAAACTGGGAAGAATTGTGATCTTATCTTAGATTGATCATATTAAGATGTGTGAACAGAAGTCCTACTTAAATTTTGGATGTCCAAAATTTTGTTTTTAGAGGGTAGTTGTGAAGTGTGTATCGTCACGAGTCAATGTATGACGTTTCAGCTTTTAGCTGTGTTTACAGTAGGATAGTCCTACTGACTAACTGTACACTAATAATTTTTATATTTCTAATTTATTATTTTTATACGCCGGCGTAAATGTTTGTATCTAGAATAGTAAACTTCATTTAATAACTGTATATAGTGATTTAGTTTGGAAGGGTGACGCTTGAGTGCGCCACAACTCGTGGCTAGGTTGCTGGCGACGTGTGCGCGAAAAGTATTATGCTGAGAGCCGTCAACTGGACTGATCAGAGGGAACTGCGAGGCAAAGTGTGTCTTGTCTCTACCAACCTGAGGACATATGGTGTGGGGTTTGAGCATTTGTGGATTTCCTACAATATCAATAGAGACTTTCTCAGCTGTTGTAGATAATGTTACGACAGTGGCACCTTATCTTCTCACAAGCAGAAATTCGTTCTCTGTACGAGAGATCATCAAAATAGTAAACGCTCCTCGCCGTTCTGCATGTCCAATTCTACTGCAGGGGCGCCCCTCAGCGACGCCAGATGTGACGTTGGATATGAACTCTTCTTGAAAGATGCCTTTACGTTATAAAGGTAGGGTGTCGACCAGTGTTTTTGCCCTACTAAACGTGGGCGTAATTACAGCTTTAAGTGGGACTATTTGTCTGGCAAAGTTGTTGCCGGGTAACCGACCTGGCGTAACTTTTGCTTAGCTGACCTGGCCGTACCTCCCTCTCGGGCTACCTTAATCCCACACAATGTTGTCTATAGCTAACACGGTGGAGCTGAGTTCTGTGGAGTGGAGAGAGAAGCGCACATAAGGGAGTGGCTTCTTAGGTGGATGATCACGGATCTCTCTCCGGTAGGCGCAAGGAGGTTGACTGACACTGAATCTATAAGAAAAGGGGGGAGGCTAGTGTCACTCACCTCTAAAATAACTGCCGTAACAGCTGTTGTTTACATTTGGAGATTGCTGCGGGAGGCTTGGGCTCCGTTCTTGCCTCGTGAATAAGCTGCTGCATGCGCTGGTGCACTAGCGGCATCCTCTCAGGAAACTTTATGGGGCTCACATGGGCCGGTGTGGGGCGCTGAAGCTCTCTTAAGATTTGACTAAATCGTTTACGGTCTCGGGTGTGATGATTAGGCCGTGAGTGTTTTTTATATATTCCACATGTTGTGCACAAAGTAGCCAAGGTAGGGTTTGATTCCCGTCCCTTAACTGGCGATGGTATCAAGTTAGTGGTAGGTGCAGGTGGTGCCGATCTCTTACGGCCTTCAAGAGCCGAGATTTCCTCGGGAGGTATATGTAACTCTAGAAGACTACTTTCACTCATACTTTTAGTAAGAAGACATGTGGATGAATTTCACTGGGTATATTTGATTCCTCAAAAATGTACACAGGATTACAACCCCTGATTTTTACACTGGTCCACGATTATTGTCATCACAATATCTGCTTTTTACACTGGTCTACAATTATCGCTATAACAATTACTGATAGCAAACTTTTTAGGCGCACAAATTTACCTTACCAAACTGGCTACGCAACTAACTTAACCACACACTATTTACTGGCAGCCACACGTTTCCCGTCTACGGGATCTACTTCCTGTAACAGCGCGCCCTGCGGCGACTGTGGCTAAACTGTCGCGGACCTTAGGTTCCGTCGTGCTAGGCAACAGGAATAGGTATAGGTGGAGTTGCCCGACGGGTTTCGGTGGTAGAACACAAAC
>PNEQ01028141.1:20190-31387 GCA_003012365.1 Medauroidea extradentata
AGGGGGGGGGGGTGCCTAGGCTGTACCGTTAACGAGGTACCAAGATGGCCGGAGAGGAGTGGAGGGGGAAGCAGAGGCTGTCTGCAGATAACCAGGCTGGCCACCCCGACACTCGTGACTTCCCTTATTGCAAACAGAACACTCTCTTTTACTTACGCGCATCGTGTTGCCGTGAAAATATTAAAGAAACAAATTATAAAAATACAAACATATTCAAATATATATATATATATATATATATATTTAGCTCTAAAAAGACCGTGGCAGTTCTCTTTATTTACCTAGTCCTGGGCTGTGATTATTAACAGCGTCGGTGCTGCGGCCGTCTTATCTCTAGCTCACGTTGTTATTTATTAGAACAGATAAGATACACAATATTTACGATCTAGATAGACTCTTATCGCCAACACCTGCTTTTATGCTGATACAAGCCCTGACGTGGCGGGAGAAGATAACAAAGTTAGGCCTACTGTTACTACTAGGAGGCGAGCTTAATGAAATATTTAAAAGACGCGACGGCGATGCGTCAATTCCCCCCCTCCCCCCTGGCGAAGAAGCGAGGCT
This sequence comes from Medauroidea extradentata, assembly GCA_003012365.1. Classification (NCBI taxonomy): domain Eukaryota; kingdom Metazoa; phylum Arthropoda; class Insecta; order Phasmatodea; family Phasmatidae; genus Medauroidea; species Medauroidea extradentata. The sequence goes on from PNEQ01028141.1 coordinate 20,755, forward strand.
CTGGGGAAAAAAATGGCTGAAGGCCTTAAGATCTAAGAAGAAAAAGACACAGGGGCGCCGGGCAGGCTCAGCCTAGAAAGCTTTATTGTCCGGCTAACTGTACAATAGGAAAGCAAGTTAAGTTACTATTTACAATTTTTTTGGTTCTGTGGGTCTTCTGGACGACTGACTCACCCCTGGTAATGGTGTGCTGGGCCATCAGAAGGGCCGAAGCTTCGGGGGTCTCCAGGGCGTCTCCCGGTATTTCCCTTGCTGTTGGGCTGGATCTCCTCTACAGTCTCGCCACAAGGTGGGGCAATCTCGAGGCGGTGAAGGTGGGCGAGAGTGACTACTCCTCGCTGTGACATCATGGTGTGGCGGCGGCGCTGCATCATGGCTGGTAGGCTCGGTGAACCCTGGAGGCCGGGTCAGGTTGCTCTGACCGGATGGCATGACCCTAGGCAGTGGACAGGCGGGCTGTGAGGGCGGTCTGGTGCTGCCGACTCGCTCTTGGCGTGGCTGCTCGTTGCCTTGGATGTGCAGCCTAGGTGGGCCGCTGGCTTGGTGGTTCGCCTTATGGCAGAGAGGCGGGTGCCGTGTGGCGGCTTGGTCTGGCTGGCTTTTTCCCATGGAAGCTAGCTGGGCACTCCTTTGATTTGGAGCAAGGCAGATCTCGGACTGGCTGTCCTGTTTGGATCTAGTTTTTGGCTCGGCTAGGGACAGGGGCTGGTACTGCGGTCCCTTTGGCGGTTGGTTCTCTTCGAAGGTGTAGTCCTTCCATGGGTCCTTCTCTGAAGTGGTGGGGGGCGGCGCCCCTGCGATGGCTGGCTGGGTCCTGGTAGTTTCAGTGGCTGGCTTCATGTCAGAGCGGTGTACTCTCCTCGTGCCTCCGCTTGGGTTTTCCACCCAGTATACCTGTCCTTGCTTCTGAACGACATGATAGGGGCCCTCCCATTTGGGAGCTAGGCCTGCATGGAAGTGGTGGATTTTGCTGGAGAGCGGGTGCGTCCTTAGCATGACCGTATGGCCTTCTTGTAGAGCTCCAGTTGCTGGGTCCTTTTTCTGGGGGTACTTCTGCCTTAAGTACTGTGCTTGATTCTCTCGAGCCTGGTTCAAGCGTGCTGCTGCGCGCTCTTTGACTTCACTTGCAGGGGGCAGGTAGCTTCGTTGATTCGGGTCCGTAGGTTGTACGAGATGGTTGGGATAGCCTTATCCCATATGCGGTGGTCCTATTGGACATGGAAGCGAAGTCCCTTTTTCAGCTCCTGATTACGGCATTCGGTGGGGTTGGCCTGTGGGTGATATGCTGGGGTGGTCCAGGTCTCAATCTCCCATCGTGCACACGCTTGCACCCATTGTTGGCTGGAGAATTGCGGCTCGTTGTCTGAGAGGAGGCACTTGGGGTATCCCCAGCGGGGGAAGATCTCCTTCACTAGCTGTTGAATTAGCACTCGGGTCTCTGTCTGTTTCAGAGGAAAGGCCTCTACTCATCTTGAGAACAGGTCTGTTATGACCAGCAGGAACCTTTTCCCTGTAGAGCTTCGAGGGTATGGTCCAATGATGTCCAGAGCCACCTGTTCCCATAGAGTGGTGGATCGTCTTAGCATGATGTTTACCTTTGGTATTCCGCTGGGCTTCAGGGTGGCGCATTCTGGACATTGCGCAACATAGGTGGGGATGTCTAGGGTGCTGCCTCGCCAGGCCTACTGTCTGTGGATTTGGCACATGGTCTTGGTGGTCCCACTGTGTCCTGCCAACTCGTGGTCATGGTAGTACTGGCTCAGTGATAAGCGCAGTGAATGAGGTACACAGAGCTTCCACTCGCTGGTGGGGCTTGGCTGCATCAACATAAAGGCTTGGTCTTGTTTAAAGAGTTTGGATTGTCTGGCGAGGAGCTGGCGGATCTCTGGGTCATTCATCCTGCTGTTCTTGCAGGAAGGTCTCCAAGTCATTGGAGAACGTGATCTTTTGGAGCTTCTGGGTTCCGGGTTGGTGGCTGGTGCATTCTTAAGACAGAAGGGCATGGCTCTAAACTGATACTGTTCCCCCTCTGGCATCGTGAAGGCTGTGTAGCGGCGCGCTGATGGATGGACTGGCACCTGCCAGTAGCTGCTCTGCATGTCTATGGTAGAGAAGATTCTGGCTTCCCCCAGGCTGTGGAGGATGTGATTGATGTTGATAGAAGGTGGGGCAACTGGCAGAGTGATCTGATTCAGGGGCAAATAGTCGACGCAGAAGCACATGTCCCCATCCTTCTTCTGTACGAGGACGATTCTAGAGTTGTAGGGAGAGTCAGTGGGTTCGATTATGTGTTGCTGCAGCATTATCTGAACTTGCTCCTTGATGATCTGCTGTTTTCCTGCCGAAGGAGTGCTTGGACGACAGTATATGGGTCTCTGGTGAGTCAGCTGAATTTCATGTTCACACACATTGGTTTGTCTAAGAGTTCTGCAGTTTTCGAAGGCGACAATGTTCTTGTTGAGGATGTTGAGTAGTTGATGCTGTTCATGTAGAGCCAGCTGTGATTGAACATCTTCTGCTGTGATCGTCTGAGTGGGCGTTGTGGTCTCAGGTGTATTCCAGTGCAGGGTGTACCACTTGGTCTTCCCCAAATATACCTTCTGTTGGCCACAGTCCAGGATGCAGTTCTGTGATTTCAGCCACGGTTGGCCAAGGATCAAATCTTCGTCGAGATTGGATGTGGCGAGGAGGGTGACATCGTCTACTCCGGCAGGCTTGCTGACTGGTAGTGTGATCTCCCCGTCCAGGGGCAGGTAGGTCTGTTGCTGAGCGAGTAACACTTGTAGGCTGGTGTCTCGTAAGTTACCTTGTTGCTGAGGGGTTAAGACTGCTGTCTTCACAAAGTTGGCTGTAGTGGCCATGTCCAAGGTCGCGATCATTTCTTGGTGGGAAGCACCACCCATATGCATGGTAGGGTGGAGTCCCTGGCTTCTGTCGGGGCCTTCAGGCTGTAGACCCTCTGAGCTGGGCCGGATTGGCGGGTCTGTTCACATTCCCGGCCTTGTCGTTTCCCGCCGATCGTTGGGCGTTTCTCTCTCTATGCTGAGCTTGTTGTACTCTGTAGACTTCACAGTCCCTGTGAAAGTGCCTCGCCGGGCAATACCAACACTGTGGTTATGGGGTTACTGGAGGCTTTGGTTTCTCTGGTGATCCTTTCGGGGCAGCTGTACGTGGCGGAGCTTCATTGCTTCCTCCGTGGCGTGGGTGAGGTTGATCTAACTTGAGTGCTCTAGCTTGCTCTATCATCTCTTCAACTGTTGTGGGTCTCGGGTTCCTCAAGAAAGATCTGAGGGTCGGCAGCATCTCGAGGATTACATTGATGCAAGTCTCTTCATCTCCATTAGGGTGAACTCTGTCAAACATTTGAGTCTTTCGGCAAACGAAGATCTCGGCGTCTTCATCTGGGCGCTGCGTGGTGCTGTACAGGTCCCTGGTTAACTTGTTCATCACCTCGGTGCCGGAGAAACGTGAGGTCAGTCTGTCGCATAAATGGTCCCATGTGGAGATGTATTCTTTGTATTTTTCCCACCAAGTGGCAGCTGCTCCCTGGAGTTTCTGGTGGATCCGCAGGACCCAAAGCCTTTGTGGAATTTTGTTCTGCCTGAGTTCATCCTCGCATTCCCTCAGCAAGTTCGTGGGGTTATCATGTGGCCGTCCAGAGGAGGGCAGCATGACTCGTTCGGAGCTCCCTCGTTCAGGTGGAGAGCTCGTCTTTGGTTCGCTGACGTCTATCTGGGCGGTGGTGGTGGCGACTCTGCAGACCCGACATCGGAAGGAGAGGCCTTGGAAATCTCGTGGTTCATCCAGCCATCCCAAGCAGGAGTAATGGTAGATGAGTGGGCCAGGTGATGCACTGGATTCTGTAAGTACCTGTTCCTTGGCACTGTGGGTGGGCGCACTTCCTCTGTCTCGTCCTACAGGCAGCGCATCGGTACTACAAGCCCTCGCTGTCCTTGGGGGTGTCAGCCCAGCCTAGGCAGACATGGTGATAGTTGAGCCAGCAATGGGCGCAGCTGATGAGGTGGGTGCCTCTTCTAAGGCAGTCTGGCTGGGCACAGGTTGCAGCTGGTTCACCGCCTTGGTCTCCTTCGGTGCTCATGGCTTCTGGTAGGGATTCTTGGGCGCCACAAAGTTTGTAGCTAACTTCAAACTGTCAAGTACTCAGGGGTGGCGTGTCCTCAAGCTGTCCTGTACTTGAAGTCTTCGTGCCCCACGTTGGGCGCCAGAAATTTCTGTGGCCGGGTCACCGACCTAGCGCAGCTTTTGCTTAGCTGACCTGGCCGTACCTCCCTCTCGGGCTATCTTAATCCCACACAATGTTGTCTACAGCTAACATGGTGGAGCTGAGTTCTGTGGAGTAGAGAGAGTAGCGCACCTAAGGGAGTGGCTCCTTAGGTGGATGACCACAGATCTCTCTCCGGTAGGTGCGAGGAGGTACTCTGACACTGAATCTATAAGAAAAGGGGGGAGGCTAGTGCCACTCACCTCTAAAATAACAGCTGTAACAGCTGTTGTTTACGTTTGGAGATTGCTGCGGGAGGCTTGGGCTCCGTTCTTGCCTCGTGAATAAGCTGCTGCACGCGGTGGTGCAATAGCGGCATCCTCTCAGGAAACTTTATTGGGCTCACTGGGGCCGGTATGGGCCGCTGGAGCTCTCTTAAGATTTGACTAAATCGTTTACGGGTTACCTTACTACAATGGCTGCGTAACTAACTGAACCACACACTATTTACAGGAAGCTACGCATTTCCCATCTACGGAATCTACTTCCTGTAACAGCGTGCCCCGCGGCGGCTGTGGCTACTGAACATCGGGCGCGTTCCAAACTGACTGTCGCGGACCTCAGGTTCCGTCACGCTAGGCAAATGGAACAGGTATAGTGGGAGTTGCCCGTCGGGTTTTGGTGATAGAACCCAAACCACAATCCTGAGGTACTAAGATAAGAAGGAGGGAGTGCCCGTCTGGTTTCGGTGGTAGAACACAAACCACAACCCTATTGCAAGGAGAAGGGGGGGTGGGGTGCCTAGGCTGTACTCGGGAGACCCGAGCCCTAGACTGTTGCTTTATCTGGCGAACGCACACCCTTTTATACCTGTCCAGCAGGCAAAGTACCGTTAACGAGGTGCCAAGATGGCCGGAGAGGAGTGGAGGGGGATGCAGAGGCTGTCTGCAGATAACCAGGCTGGCCACCCCGACACTCGTGACTTCCCTTATTACAAACAAAACACTCTCTTTTACTTACGCGCATCATGTTGCCGTGAAAATATTAAAGAAACAAATTATAAAAATACAAACATATTCAAATATATATATATACACACCCATACATACACACATATTTAGCTCTAAAAAGACAGTGGCAGTTTTTTTATTTACAAGTTCTGGGCCGTGATTATTAACAGCATCCGTGCGGCCGTTTTATCTCTACTGCTCACGTCGTTATTTATTAGAACAGATCAGATACACAATATTTATGACCTAGATAGACTCTTACCGGCAACACGTGCTTATATGCTGATACAAGCCCTGACGGGGCAGGAGGAGATAAAGTTAGGCCTGAGCTTACTACTGGGAGGCGAGCTTAACGAAATACTTAAAAGACGAGACGGCGATGTGTCAAAGTAACTTTACACATCCAAGAGTAGCCACTTGATAGTCACCCGTCACTGAACATTGATTAGGTTGGATGCTATATAAAATTTATGAACTTGTATCCCAAATTAATTGTAATAATTGAGTTGAGTAAATAATATACGTAATGCCAGTTACATTATTTTACAGCAGATCTCAACGTTACATATTAGGACGGTCCAGAAATAATTTGGGTTGGGATTTTAAAGTGTGTTGTCATGTATTACACATCAGAGGGAGACACTCTTGAAATTCACAGCCCCACAAGCTGGAGGTCTCACTCTTAAGTAGTTTAAATTTGTTGGGCCCTTGAAATACGTATTAAAGGGGTTTCACTGTATTGGGTGCAGGTGGTCGCCACCGCGCATGGGTGGCACAATGTATGCCGAACCTCTTTGTTATTACAGCTGTTATATCAGCTTACACTGTTCTCTGATTACCGCGGTATGCAGGTTGTTATCGTGGAATCACCAAATGCAACACAATCCATGCAGCGTACAAGGAGGTCTTTTAGCTCTGCCACCACTGTACCGTATTTCGCCACTCAGCCAGCCAGCCACTTCGTCATGGAATGGGAGGGAAGAGGGTTGTCATAGCTCCGCCGCCTCTGTACCGTACTGCACCGCCCAGCCAGACAGTTGCGACTCGCAACACTGCCCCCTCCTTAAGTCTGTTTGTACCGAGCAGACATAACAGACTCTGGTCCATCATAGAGAGCCAGTCTGTCAATAAAGCTATGTGAGTGCCATGCTAGCCAACAATCACTTTACAGAGCAACAAGAAAGGAAACAAATAAGCTCCAATCAATAGGTCACTGTAGCCAGGAACGTGTCACGAACGATCTGTCAGATGCAGATTATCAATGTTGTTCCAACTAGACTTCGACAAAACAGCACGAGGCAAGTAACCAAGGCTCTGCGACAACACAAATTCATGCTACAAAAATTCTGACCGGACTGTTCAACAGGACGTAGAGCATTACTGACAACACATAATCTGATAATTCCCACCAGAGTCTATGACTTCCACCAAAGCAGTAGTCAACAGAACTGTTGCTAGGATCCGACCATGAAGTGATGAGAGTGGTTGCTCGTAATGTTAGGGAACAATTGTTACATCCTCAGTTGCTGACTCAGCAGGCTCCTGTGCAGCAGTGTCAGTTGGCTCAGGGACATTGTAGAAGTGCAGTAAAGTGTGGCTGACGAGATGCACATGCACTGCAGGATCATTTCAAAGCGCAAAAAGCAGGACAATGACCAGCATGAATACAGTTTAAGCATTTTCCATTTCGCTTGACTATATAAAACCTTTCTTAGGCTGATTTACTGCATAACACAACAACCTTATAAAATTAATGTACTTTACTGCAAACATTGTACACCCGTGAGTTAACAACAGTGCTACCAAATAACTTGCTAGACTCAACTGACATTATATTTGTTCCATGAACTGGTGGAAAAGGCATCTGAGTATGCTTTGAGGCAGATTCAAACTATGAAAACCTGCTGTAACATTCTAAAAATTGAGTGAAGTCTTCTAGACTTGGAAGTTTGTCATTCGGATGTTGTATCTCCCACTGCTTGCTCAAGGCTGTATCAAGTTTCTATTTAAATATATCAAACAGCAAGGGATCCACTGCTCCGTTGGCAACTGCAGTGCTCCCAGAGCAACAAATTTTTTACAGCAATAACAAACAGCATTTTTTGTGCCAGTGATAGAGAGTTGAGGTGTACATCCAGTGACATTGAAGTGCTTCAATATGGTGGTTTATTATTAGTCACCAGTTATTATAACATCTGTCTAAACAAGCTGTCTCAATGTTCGCATGGGTTAGAGTTAAAATACTGTATCCATGTTGATGGTTCACCTTCCAGCAACGACTTGAGGTGGGACAGACGTTCAACGCTCGTTAGTTGTTCGTTGTCCACGACTAACACTGTAAGCAGGTTAGAGGAGCTTATCCACTCTCGAACATTGCCTGAGAAGGTATGTAGCTTGACTGATGATAGCCCATCCCTACTCGACTGACTGTTAGTTAATATTCCATGTCTTTTTTGTGGTGAACTGAGAATAATTTTTATGAGGCTATCTCGAACTGATGTAAACAACAAATACAAATTGCCGAACTCGTTCAGCCTATCCAAATGTGCATCGCTATCAAAGTTCGTATTATTGGCTGAAAGCAACTTGAATTGCAGGTGAGGTAGTTTTCACTGACGAAAGGTCTTTGCTGGTTGCCAGGAGTACGCCAACCTTTGCTGGATTTTTCTCGGCATCCTAAGACAGTTGAAATGCATGTTGCAACCAATTTTCAGCCCTCTACAATCTCAGTAGATACTTTATCCATTGTTTTTTCTGTAAACACTGCGACGAAGTATGCAGAAATACAAATACGCACACTATCATACTGTATCACAAATTCAGCAATAGTATGCTACATTAATTTTCAGATTTAGCCAAAATCTGACCTCAGAAGACCAAATGTTTAGCTACAAAAACTTACTTGGCTGGTAACAAAGTCAAGATAGATTAATGTGAAAGATTGTCGAAAGTTTATTCATCGTACATTAACATAACCACAATGTCTAAAAAGTGTATGAGACAACAAAACAATGAAAAAACAACAAACAGGTGACTATCTAAAAAGAACAAGGCCTCTTAGTGTCTGCAACAATCACGTAAGCCCCACTGTCCAGTATGGCGGCAATATAAACAGTCAAACAAATCCTACCTAATTTCCATTTTTTTTCAGGTTTTTTCTTTGAAATGATCTGTTGGCTACTAAAGTATTTGTTATTTATGCCTAATGATCATTGAGGAAAAGTCTTTTGGTTAATTAATTAATATTTTGCTGAACACGAAATCACTTATAAAATCCACTCTCTAAATGTAAAACCGCTATTGGGCCTGGTGAAAGAGTACAGTAAGAGAAAATCACTTCTGGATGCAATTGCAATTGATTAGTCTTTTATTGTAGTACTTTAATATCAAATAACGTGTTCATAAGCTTAAAGTTTAAATTATTCTGAGTTCTCAGTTTTCTGGTGACACATGAATTTAAAATAAATATGTCTTGTGTAGACTTTGCTGAAACAGCATAAAAATTAAAGCAAGTTTGGACTCTTTGAAATTTTACAAAAGATTGATGTTTTAAAAGTTACGGCAGTTGTAAAGTTCTTGGTGTAAATGAGTTCAGTCAGCCCGGCAGTGGTGCTGCGGGGGCCACACCAATAGGGGTTTACAGAGAGTACTGCAAGCTGTGTGCTTCCGGCAATGTCTTATGCCAAAACTTTATTTAATATTTTTTTCTTGTAATAATCATCTAGTAACATAGTGATATACATCATTGTGCTCAGCGGAATTTTGCAGATTTTTCTGTAATTTTAGTTTATCTAAGTTTACTTAATTTGTATCCAGACCGGTTATTATATTCTAATAGAATGTTCTAGAACATTTTACTGGAAGGTAAGCCACAATGGCATCTTTGAACACCTCTACAGCTACAGAGACTCGTCACACTGTTCCGGACGGTCGAGGGAGGCAGATGTGTGTCACGTTGTGTGAACTTTTCACATGGTGAGAGATAAATGAGCCACGAGGCTCGAGTGAGAAATTGTAAGTTGAAATCTGTACACATATAACGTAGGAGGTCCGTACCACCACAAACCATCCGCTGAGTCTGTTTAGAGGCAGATTCAAAATTTGGCCTACTGTAACACTTCAAAATTTAATGAAGTTATCTAGGCAGAGTATTTTGCACACGAGGGTGAAAACGGTTAAGCTAGCTTGGCAGTTACTAGTTGTTTAGGTGTATTCATATATTGACCTGCATTTAAAGAAGGGGCGTTTCTCCTGGAATTTTGGTTTTTGGATTTTATATCAGATGACAGTCATGAATTATGAGAGAGAATACATTGTCTGTTGGGACCTGTCAACTTTGTACTTAGGTTGTTGTTGTTATTTGTGAACTGAACTTTATTGACTGTCTCTTGTGTGACTCTTACCCGGAACTTAGCTTTGTTTTTTTTTTCTCTTGTAGTCTCGACGAGTCTATCGGGCAAGATGGCGACCTAGCCATAGTTCAAAAACGTGTGGTGTTATCGGTTGCATACGGACGTGTTTACGCCGTGTATGTTCGATGGAACACTTTGGTACTCCGGGCCAGATATTATTCCGGATATTATTCGGTGTGTCGGGAGTTAGAAAATCGGTGCGAGTCGGACGGGAAGAAGTTGTTTACCGAGGACTGCTGGGCCGTGTAGGAAGGACAAAGAACAAGCTAGGCTCCCAGGTGTGACAAGCCGCGACGCAGTTATTTATCATTTCGAACACGGCGCGCGCGGTATAAATAAATAATAATTGTAATATACCGTTACGAGGAATGACGACGGAAGTTAAGTAATACTTGCGATTAACGGTAATTTTCGGTAGTGAACGGGTCTCGGAATCATTGTTCATGAACCGGTTCTTGGACGACCATTTTGCGATTAGTGAACGAATCAAAGTGACCCGGTCACTCCGCCTGGTGAACGACTCCTGCTTCGAGGTATTCAAAACAACAACAAGAGATGGCAGCAGCTATCATCGCGGCTGCAGAGCTGAGGCTCTCACGGGCTGAAAAACGTCTGAAAATAGCTTCTGCATTGGCGGATAAGGCACAGTCTGATCCCACTCAGCATCCACTACTCAAGGCCACTTGTCGGGATTTGGCCCAGCTCAGGTCTGGTTTTGACAATGATCATTTACTCATTGCTACCAAGGCATATAACATTACCGAGTTTAACATAGACAATCATGACAGGGGACTAGATGAATTCGACGAGCTATACTACAAGGTCATGGCTCTTGCAGACACTGTGGCCAAACTAGCTGTCTCCGGTGAAGCACACTCCTCCTCTGCCTCCAATACTACAAAGGTGGCATTACCTACCATCAAGTTACCAACCTTTGGGGGAGATATAAAATCATGGCAAAATTTCTCTAATCTTTTTGAGGCGCTGAT
>PNEQ01028142.1:0-31288 GCA_003012365.1 Medauroidea extradentata
GTTGGTCACTCGCACCCCATGCTGCGACACTTCACGCGTCCGAAATCGCTACCTCCTCACACATCATGTTTGCCTGGTACCAGTTTTCGCGGCACGATACTCTTTCTTCTAAGAAAAGGAGGGATATTTTGAAGCGTAGGGGGGCAGCCAATGAGCAAACACTGTACTTCAGAGGAGGTGGGCACAGGGGTTCGTGGAGAGAGTAAGGGGAAGCGTAGGGGAAACGTTCTGTGAAGAGACGAATTCGTAGAAGTGTCCGTCTCCCAAGCCTGTTGCCTGTCTTTCAGAAATTAAAATAGCCTACTGAGTTATACATATATTCTTTTGGAGCTTGTGAGAGCTGAAGGTTTAACAATAAAGTGCCAATTTTGTGTGCAGTTTGTCATATCAAACCCGTTTTTATTTAGGCATATTTATTTATTTGGTCAGATATTATAATTAGCTAATCTTATTGAAATATATTTGTTACATGCAATTGAATGATTCCTTGTTTCCCTGCTTAAATACTGTTTATAAGTATATTTTTTTGTATGTAAGTAAAAAATTCAAGATAAAATAATGAAGTTCTTAACATTGCAAAATTGTTAATTTTTAACATGGTTCTTAGCGTTTGCGATGTAATACTGTATTTATTTTGTAACTCGTGGAAATAAGACAGCAACCCCTTTCTTTGTTTTGAAATTTGTAAATTTTGTTATTCGTTTTCTTAATATTTCTCTACAAAATTACATGTGCTCAAGTTTTAAATTTCGTTCCGTGAGATTTATACACCGAAGGAGCAATTTTTTAAGTTCACAATTTTTCGCATGTTTAGTAGTTAATATTTTAAGATGAAAGAGCAGCTATACAATTTCAAGAAACAATGCGTATAAAATAAGTATTATTTTATAAATAAATCAAAATAGACTGGATTTAATTTCTTGGACATACTCCATTGCGATATAGATAACTGTCAAAGAAAACTAAAGATAATAGGACAACATAAAACAGAGTAAGCTTTAGTCAACAGGATGCGTACACAACACAAAATTTCATAAATTGAATCGGGTCAAATAAAAACAAGGACAAACAGATAGAAAAATAAAAATAAAAAATCTAACGGAAAAACCCAAGACACCACAAAGCAGATAACCCAGGTTTGAGGTCTGCTTTGGCAAAGGGACAAACAGAAAATATGTGTGACTAGGGACAGGAATTTTTGGTGAAAAAATTTTTGCCCCACTTTGTTCCAGTACCTTACGTGCACACGTGCAGCTCAATTTCACGACTATTGACAGAGTGTTTTTGTGCAGAGTCGTTATTAATTTGACTGTGCCAGTCAGTATACGGATAACTGCCACACATCACGCCTGTGATTTGCGGGTTTAATCTCCACACGCTGGATGTTACGGCATCCAATCACTGACCACAAAGCAGAGATGCAGGTGCGCACGTAAGGCACTGAAACAAAGTGCTGCAAAAATATTTTCAAAAAATTTCCTATATCTATGAATGACCAACAAAATAAAAAATATGACACACCAATGAGGCGAAACAAAACCAGCAAACTCTGTTTATTTATGTTTTTCCAATATCTTTGGTTTTCTTTGACAGTCATCTATATCGCAATGGAGTATGTCCAAGAAACTAAATCCAGTCATGCACTCCTATTGCACAATTATTTCAAAGATCGATATCAAAATCGATTTAATTGGTCTTTTAGGATTCTCTTTTTGAAATTTTAATAGGCTTTAGAGACTATTAAAATCCTATAGAAAAAGCCTAATGCAAAAACTCTACACACAGATTTTATTGCGTAGCGCGTAGAATTAATACTGTTTTAGCCTACATGCGTCATTCAGCGCTACCCTTAGCACGCAATCGATTATTTACTTCCCACACACACAAACAACCTTATATAGGGAGTCAGTTGATCAACAGCATGAATTTACACAAAGTGCTCTTGCGGATCGAACATAAACGATTTTGTAATTTGTACATACGACTGTTTAAATTTACATTTTAAGAGAGAGAGATGATTACAAAGCATTATTGTACCGTTAACTATGTTTAGACGTTTATTTTCCACCACCAAAGAACTTTCTTCTCTTGCTCTCTAGCTATATCTCTATCTCTCCATCCGTCCTTCTCCATGAAACAGTTAACATTGCGCAATTATACGTGATACATTCGTACTGTGGTGCATTATGGCGTAAAATATATTTCATAACATCGCATTTCTAAATTAGTAAGTACATCAACGTGTATTTAAAATAATTTAATATTTGTTTACAGATATAATGAATTTAAAATACATTGCACTTGTTAAGATGCAACTAAGACAATATTAACGCACATTTTAGAATTCACAGTTTCTTTTCCCAGTGTTATTGGCCGTATATATGTTCCTATGAAAAGTATAAAAACAATATTCTCAATACACATATGTGCTGACAGTTGACGGGATTGTTTAATTTCTGCACCCACAATTTTTTGCGAGTAATCTAGTTCGAGTTAATGTAAGCATTTTTTCAACGCCTACTTAGTCTTGTCTTTCGCCCTGTACTGACAGGTACTTGCTACTACCATTGTACATGAACACTGATGTGAGTCTTGTTACTAGTGTTCATCTTTCTTGTAGCCCAAGGCTACAGCGTGTTTACCCGAGGAACTCCCGTTTCCCCCGCCCCGCCTCACAATACTGGCCCGCAACATTTTCCCTTGATATCCTTCTCATTGACTCTCAAGACCTGACATGTTAAGAGCCCCCCAAATCTGTTCGCTTCGCTGAAAGTTCGTGTAAGTCGGCGATACCTTGGCTTGCATCTTGCATGTCTTAGCCGTGGAATGTGACTTATTGACCTTTTCACGTAACGCACAATGTATGTTACCGCTAGAGGAAGCTTGTGAAGCCTTGAAAGTGACACGCTAAATCACGTGATTGTGAACCATTTACAGTTAGAACGAAGAATCTTCTCGCAATGAAGGAAGATATCATTTTTTTTTTTCGTTTGTATAATTTTGCAGTTTATATGGTTAATTTTCCGCTGAATTCTACTATACTTACATAATTTTCACAATGTTATATATCATTATCAAATTAAATTATTAACTTGTCCGGGATGAGTTGGAAAGTTTGACCGGCTCTCAACGTCTAAGGTCTTGACAGTCAATGGGGACGAATTTAGATGTTGTCATAGAACAGCGCCGGAATAAAACTGCGGGAGAAACGGCAAATCCTTGAGGAAACCAAATAGACTAATGACATTGCACTGTACATTTCATACTTGCATAACTCCGGAGAAGGTTGTGCCAGAGATAGAATCTGTATCGCCTTGGTGTGAGGTCAGCGCTCTAGATGCTACACCACCGCAGTCCTACAGCGAGGTATGGATACGTGCGTTAAGGCGACAGTGTTATTGATTGTTAAAAAAAAAAAAAAAAACAGATACGTTGGTACGGCGGGCAATTGGGATAGAAATGTCAGTAGAAAATTACTAACCAAGTGGCAAAAAATGTCGGGAGAAAACGTTACATGCATGTTCCGTCAGTAGAAATCTATGCTCTTGAACTAATGCAGACAAGGTCTATAGTTCAGAACGATAGCAAGCAAATAAAAAGATTTAAACATTTTGAAAATGTTTCAAAGTTTCAGTAATTCGACCATGTATTTGAAACTAACATACAACAGCACTAGACACATAACTGCAAGATCACTTTAATTATGCCCGCAATTTCATTACTGCGCCTGTCATAACAAACATTTTTTCGTGTGACAACTTATTGTCCAACCGTCAATCAGTACCACCATAGGACCAACACTATCCACCAGCCCCTTTGAACCAAAGAGGCGATCAAACAGAAGGAGAAGACAAGGAACTTCAGCAGTCATCACTTGCTAACCATTTAAAACAAGACTTGAAGAGTCCCTGGCAAAGGCTTCACAGAAGAAACACCCTAGACAAAAACAAGTAGAAAATCTAAAGAAGACGATAATAAGACGAAACGTCTCAAAACACGTCCAAAGAGCAGCAGTGGCGACGATTCCACTCTTGCGATGCTTCCTCATCTTGTTAATGAAATTTTCGGGACGTAATGGAAAATCATTTAATGAAATTTCACAGTCTTAATTTTAGAATTTTAAAAACCCTAAAATTAGTTTATGCATAACCATCTCTTAAAGCAAAAAAGTAATAATAAACTAACTATAGTTCACCATGTTTATGTGATATCTAGGGTATCGCTAAAATACATAACAGGTGCGTTTTTTGTGGGAACACAAGAGAGGAAACATGGGTGCAGTGCGTTCTGTGCAGTCAGTGGACTCATTTGGATTGTGTATCCGAAGAGGAAAGCAACAAAACATACCCGTGTAATTTTTACACTGACAAATATTATAGGTAATTGAAAACTATTGCTCCAGACTTTCACGTTGTATAATTTAATTATTAAAAACAATTTTTGAAAACAAAAATATTAATATTCCATATTAACCGCAGCATTCTGTGCTAGCCTCTGTTTACACTTTTCGGTACAGCATTTTTTAAAAATAAAAACACTGTTTTATTCATATTACGGCCATTAACAGCTTCACACTTTCTCATTTGTTACTTCTCTGCAACGGAACTGAATATAAGTAAATATAAACCGAAGTTATTTCGAAAAGAGTAAATGGTATCCCACAATACCCGAAGTTCATTTACCATTCACTGTCTTACGTTTATCGTTTTGTCTCCTGCCCCTACAATTGGCGAGTCACTCTGACGGTAAAAAGCATTCCCTACAAGTCAGATCCTGAATTCTAATCTCCGCCGGTCATAAGTTATTTCATCACCCAAATGTTACCGACTGTAGTTTTCAAATTAATATCAAACCTATTTATGACCACAGTGCGATACGCTCCCATATTTGCAATCACCGCATGTTCACTTAAAAATTTCCAGCTACTATGTATGCCCAGTTACGTCTGCAAATCAACCAACACAGGAATTCAAACTACCCCACTTAATATACCGTTATCATGAATAAATTTATTTTTAACTTTAAAACTCATACTGCGACAATCGCTTAAGTCAATGGGCAATCAATGCAGATGTGTGTAAAACGTAACCGCGTACCAAAAATCATAATATTTTTCAAATAAATCAGTCAGCTTGAGAATCGAGCTTGGTAAATTGAGCTATGAATTAATTAATTTCAGTTATTCTCTCAGCACACCTGAAATACGTAAGAACGTGAGCGAGTCCCATCCTTATCAAACAATTTTTGGAACTTTCAAGGTCCAAGAAAACCTATGAGCATAGTTACATGCAGAGAAATTCGACCGTCATAAAATTAAATCGCCGCAGGAATATTCAGGCAAACTGTATGATATAACACGCAATTTTAATCTTGAAATGACACATGCCAGATTCACTCCTATTGTTACAAACCAAGTGCCATATTGGGGTCAGTTACAATTCATCGTTGTATATAGCGTAAATGTCACAGAATTTATACAGGAAAATGCACATTTAGATGAAACAGAACGACAGTTAAGCAATAATGACAATGATCATGGCAATAACGAAGTGCCTGCGCTAAGGTCATTATCGTTGCACCAGAACTAGAAATCGCGAGACGACAGACCTGCTAATGACCCAAATCAGCGTCAGACACGCGTCAATCTTATTTATTCTGGTCCTCGTAATAATAGGAATGATTATCCCTTGGAGAATTGAAGTTACTAGACGAAGGTATGGAGGAAGGCAACAATGGAAGGGTTTCGAATGTAGAACAAAAAAGTATGATCACAAAAAAAAAGATGGCGACGGTAATTCTGAATCCCGTCGTCGAAATAAAATGAACTTGGTGGTACAACGTAACGATAAAATAGGCGTTGCCGCACTTGACAAAAAACACGAGTGAATCTCACGTGATCACAACGAAATAGGTTCCATTGTTACATGCCTCCATCGCTATTTCAGGCTCTTCTGCCTTTATTACACATGAAACGAGTGTCCAACAATATACGTAAGTTCTAACACAAAAACAAATCCGACACATTATCACTTCAGAAATATAGTTTATGGCAATGTATAATTTTGAAAGACAGCCTTCCTGTCAACGAACAAGTTTCTGTAGATGCTCATGCCACGGGTTTAGGTGACTAGCGTCCTGAGCAAGTTGAACTAAACCTCATCCCCCCCCCCAACAAATTTTATGTTCTGTTCTGGTCGTTAGGTTAATGTTGCAAGTTGGCTGGCGGGCGAGATAATTTCTCTCTCTTAACTTTAATACACTGATATTATTGTGTTGAGTGGTGAGAGTGAGAAAAAAAGAGCGTGCATGAAGTAAATAAAATTCCAGTGTTTGTAATTTTGTATTTAGTTGATGTTCTTATTTAATGTAAGAAAAAACTTGTCTTGTTACGAGATGCACACCACGCCCGCCCCCCCCTAGCTGCCGCCCTGGGCAATCGCCCTATCTTTGTAGGGGAAATAAATTTTCCTTTGCATGGAATGTTAAACTATCACTCTACAATAAAATTCACAACGACGACGGTGATATTTAACGAACACGCGAGGGACGTTATATACGACATGTGCATAACTTTTTGCGTGCCTTGTAATTAAACGTCCAATGTAAGATTGGGGACGAATTGCCATGGTACGAACACACAAGAATAACACATGTTTACGAAGTATCATTCTTCGATAACATATAATATTTAGCATATTTAACCAGCGGTGCGAGTGGGGTGGTTCAACTCCAGCTAACCGTATTATGAGTTAGGTTCAGTGTAATATTTATGATAGCAACAAAAGAAAACTTGTGAAAAACGTGTCCGAATTTTCATTCCTTTCTTTTTAATTTATAAGGAATTTTACTTAACTGTTGGATGTGATGAATGTTCCCATGACAGAGCGTCACTCGCTTAAATTGCAGTATGACAGCGCTGGTGCCAGATCACAACAACATCAGGAGATAAACTACTTTGGAATCATAAGGGAATGAATATTATTTATTTCTAATTTTATCATCGCAATTTAAAAAAAATCGTATTCAATGATACTTAACTATTTAAAGAATAGCATTTTATATTATTTCAAAATAAGATACCATCCACATACTATCTAAGGATACCAATTCATTAGAATAATAGGGCCTAGTAATGTGCACTTGATCAAGAAATTAGCTATGTCACATATATTTTATTCAATATCCCAATTCCCGGCAGCACGCAATATTTCTAATCCTTCAATATGAGAAGTATTAGTCTTAATACAAGGATTCGGTTGAAAATTTTAAGCACATTTCTTATTTGCCTTCACAGGAAAGAACATTTTTGTGGTAGCCACAACATTCTTTGGCAATATGAAACTCACCAATTTTTGTAATGGTTAAAATTTGTTTTTGTATTCACTACAAAGCTTATTGAAGGCAGCAAAATGTGTTTGTAACCATCCCAAAAAGAATGGTGAGGTTCATAACTACATAATATTTTGTGGTCATAAACAAGGTACCTTGAAACAATTGTTCCTTCCTATAGGTGCAAATAGTTCTTTAGCAACTGACGATAGTTGATTTAAAAGCTTTCCTAACAGCGTTCCTAGAATTAATGGTCTATAAAAAACCCTTGGATATGTTCAACACAATAATTGCTGCCACCCTTGTAGCCTACCTTTTTTTCTTTACATAAATGTTATACACATAAATGTTTTAAAGCAGAAATAAACCAAACACTAATAAATGATACGTCAAAACTAACATTTGAACGAAACTTTTGCCCTGAAACATGTTACCGTACACAAAGCGTGGTCGCGAGCCACGGTACAAACTAATACTGCTGGACCGGTTTAAAAAATACATCACTCAGGAAACATGTGAATATGGAAGCTCGTATATTTTTTACTACTTTTGCTGGACAGAACATCACATCAGCAAAGGTAAATTAACATTTTTCCTCTAAATATTACACTTATATTTTGTATCGACCCTCAGTTTTCTTGGTTTTCTTGGTTTGTGAGTAAAAAATATGTTATTAATGCTTTAACTTTCCATAATTGTCTTATTAAAAATAAATAGCCTACACCAGTCGATACAAACTTCGACGCTCTACAGCATGCAAGCACTTTAAAACAAAGTACTCATATGAAACTTTTGGGTAAGACGGACTTTGTCTACACACTTTGTTAGCAAAATTATTTGCTTCAAGTCAGGTTACTAAGTATTATAATTGTACAAAGGTTGATGAAATTTGGCCCACTGGTTCAAAAGTTTTTAGGAGACACACGGACTCACATGCACAACAGACAGTAAGGTAACCTCATAAGCCTACTTTTTCTTCGGAAAGTAGGCTAAAAAGTAAGTGAAATATCTACTTTAAATTTGTCCGTTACTTAAACATAGAAATGAATACCCTGAAAATCCACTTGAAAATTAAGTTTTTTTTTATAAAAATAAAACAGTAATTGATATTTCGTTGATTTATCACTGACTTAGAATATTTTCATAGCTTAATTTCAAGTAGATTTTTTATTTAAATATCTTAGTAGATTTGCATCCACCAGATTAAATTTACAGACGTTTTAACCTACTTTTCATAAACTATCACCAGATAAAAACAACACTGCGTTCCGACTAGCCCTGTAATCTCACCCATTCTTCGGCTTGTATGTAGTTAGTTTCTTCCCACTCTCATTTATGACAACTCATAATACTCGACTAGAGAGACGATAAGGTAGAACGAGGTGAGAGCAGCGCCGGAATGAAATGGCGAAGGAAACTGCAGATCGCACGAGAAAACCCTCCAACTAATGGCATCGTTCAGCACGATTACAGAACGTATGAAATAGCGGTTAGACTTCGCCGGGAATTGAATACAGCTCTCATCGGTGGGAAGCGAATATCTAGCAGCTATATTAAGGCAACAGTGTCTTCCACTTCTAGTAGAAGTAAGCACATTCTTCTTAACCATCTTGCTGCCTAAAGGCGGTTATGTTATGGGTTTGTTTTGTACGCATACATAGTGACTATTTGTTACAGTAACAAAAGTTTCTCAACTTCCATAGCTTTTGTATTATAGCATATTAAAGTCAAAATTTGCATGAAACTGTTTTATGCAACAAAGGAAAATCAACGTACTTACCGAAATGGAAAAAATTCATACTGAAAAACAGTACCATGAACTATGACATGTCTAAAAGGCACATTCCTTAGATTTCTATTTTTTTATTATTTTTGTAAATTAGCACTTCTTTATTTCAAATTCGTTGATACTTTTAAAATACAAAAAAAAAAAAGTAAATGCTGTTTGTAAACATTTCATGTAATAGTCCATGGCACTGTTCTTCAGTGTGAATTTTTTTTTTTTATTTCGGTAAGTATGTTGGTTTTCCTTTATTGCATAAAACCGTTTTATGCCAATTTTGACTTTAATATGCTATAATACAAAAACTATGAAAGCTAAAAAAAATTCCGTTACAGTAAAAAATAGTAACAGTATATTCCTACAAAACAAACTATATCTCAAACGAATAAAAAAAATGTTTAAGTAGACTAATGAAAATGTTATGTGAACCGCCCAATTAACCCTTGCGATTTTTTCTGTGGGGGCACATAAAATGATCTTAGATAAGGTGTTTCATCCACCATTTATGGTTACCATTGCATTACGGACGCCATCGAAATCGTAACAGTTGACATGCTGACAAGAGTATGGAACGAATTCGCGCATCGCGTAGAAATGGTTCGGGCTGCTCGTGGTGGTCACATTGAACATATATGAAGATGTGGTAAAGAGACTTCATTGTTCCACGATTAATTTGACATGTCAGCCAATATTGTCGGTGGTTTGGTTTTGGTAATACAGTTATTCAAAGTTGGGGTATTCTTTTATGAACATCCTGTAGTTTGAGTAGAGTGTTTCAGTGACCACTGTATCACAAGACTGAATAACTTACAGAGGTCTAATCTGAGGGTCGAGAAAACCAAGTGAGGTGACTCATCAAACCTACCTAACCTCAGAATGTTACTTAAGGCAATGATCCATCGTTTCTACAGCTTTCACGATAGTTATGTTTTTTTTTATTTCTAAACGAGAGCATATATCGAAAATCGATTGCACGGGTTTGTTAAAAATAGTTTTTACTATATAATCTAAATTATTTCTAGAAAAAATATTATATGGATTTGGCTAATTAACTCAATGATGAGAATTTCCTTAATTGCATAATTAGCTGAAACCATCCTGTATGTCGTCTCGAAAAAAATTAATTAACATAGTATACAATAATTTTAACCAAAATGCTTTTAAAAAATTATTATCGTAAAAGCAGTAGATATGATGGATCTTGGCCTTAATACAACCGGTGATACAGAGCTGGACGGTAGTAACACTAGGCCGTACGCCTTTAAACTACGCTCTAGTAGTTAGCTGTGGCCAACATAAAGATAGTTGGATCTCCATCTTTATTTTTTGTTGGCGAATAGCACGAATTTTTAACACCAGGACGAGAGATATTTCTTACTTCATTCCGCTAATAGAAGTCTTATGTCTAGATCTAAAATTATCTAAGTAAAATTAGCGTCAAACACTCGTACGCATCACAGAACCGTACGCGGCGTAGGTTGTAAGAGTCAGATGGTCTAGGGCAACGGTAGGTCGTACGAGGTAGGAGCCGTGCGCCAGGAACAAAATGATGTATAAAGAACGAAATTCACGCAAAATTTTGTTTTAAAATTGTTTATTGTTTATATTTGTACGACATATGGCTTGTTTTGTAGATATATATTGCGTTTTTTTTTTTTTTTCAGAAATGAACATTTTCCAGCTTTCATAGTTTTTTTATAATGTCTTGTTAAAGCCCAAATTTGCATAAAACTGTTTTATACAAGAAAAGAAAACGAATTACACAAACGAAATAATTCACCGCAGAACAGTGCATGGGCTACGTCAAAACGCGTATAAATATCCGCATTGAAATTTTTTCGATTGTTAAAATGTTTAGACAACTAGAAATATTTTAATTTCAAATCCAATATTAAAAAAGAATTAAAATGTTTTCAGTGTAAATTATTTTATTTCTGTAAGTAAATTGGTTTTAGTTTCTTGTATAAAATTGCTTTGTGCAAAATTTGTCTTTGACATGACATTATACAAAAACTGTAAAACCTAGAAAACTTTTATAACAATAAAATAAATAGTCACGATATATGTCTACTAAGCAAACCATACCTCGTACATATTAAAAAATTATTAAAACAATTAAAATTTTGCGGGGAGGCCCTCTTTAACCTCCTCACGTCGCATTTATCCGGCTGTTCAAGTCACTACCCTCAGCTAGCTAACAAGGAGGGACGACGGTGATGCACGCGAACGTCAGTGGGTAAGACTCGCCGGTTCGTCAGCAGCTTGTCGACGGAGCGCTAACCTGACAGCTGCAAGTGGCGTGCCCTCCTCGGCAAGCCAGCATCACGCCATCCGGCATACGTCAACACGCTTATCAATTACCGCCGACATGAGCGGCACGAACATCTCGGGCAGGCACGGAGGACCTCCTCACTGGGAGTCGTCCATTGACGCTGAATTTCGCTTCTATCGAGAGATGTTGTGATTACATAGCGTGAAAGATCTCGTAAATATTTGCTGTCACAATTTCCTCCGAAACACTGTAACATGATGCGCCGTATGTGATTGGACAATGGTTATTTGACACGGTTATTACGTTTGCAGGCGAATAGAAACCGTTCAGTACCGTCGTAACCAGAAACCTCACTGGCCAAGTCCAATGGAAACAAATGAATAACGAAATGAGGCTAATGGTATCTGAATATCTCCACTGTGCTAAAATGTACAGTAGAAGTCATTTTATAATGCATTTTTACCCACACTATCGGGATCGGTTTCGTTTTACATATTCAACAAAAATTATATATAATGTGAGTATCCAACGAAAACCAAACATATGATTAATTGTTCATTAGATAATTTAACTTTAATTTTGAAAGTTGTCTTAATTTCGGTAATAAACGGAGATGCTCCGTTTGATACCAGTAGTCTCAAATAATAACATTGGACACGCATGTGTTACATTAAAACCCAGCAGACAGTAATTTATCCTGCGATATATCACTCTCTCTCTCTCTCTCTATTTATAAAATAAGTAGCTCTACTTATAACTAGAGAGAGTGTGTGAGTGTGATATATCGCGGGTACGAGGACCGTCTGATGGGTTTCAATGTACTTCATACGTGTTCGATGTTATTACCTCGTTATTCATTTGCTTAGAGAGCCGAAAATTTCGCAGATTCAGTAATCTACTGGTTGGACTTCAGAAGTCCTGAGTACACCCTGTCTTCAGCTAATTGTTCATTGGCTGCCAACTCGGCGAGTAGCCAGTTGTGTAAGTGACAAGGTAGCCCGGATGTCAGTTCGTGTTTTCATGCAGGTCCTCGAGGAAGCGGTTCATTAACGGTAACCCAATCGTGAATATAATGAACATTCACAGCAGTTTGAAATATAACCTCCTCTTAAATATATTCGTGAAATCTATGGGTCTATATTATAGGTACAAGAATTTCGCGAATGTATTTGGCAGCAACCTAGATTGCTCGTTCCTACACACGCACTGCTCACAATCCATTATCCATTGCTAGAGATCCGGAAATTTCGCCGCTTCAGCGACCCGCCAGCGGGACTATACAGCTCTGTGAACATTCTGAGGTAGCATGGGGTGATAACCATACGAATTATTTTCTTATTTACTATTGGCTTGCGGTAGTGAAAGGCGTAGCAAGACATTCGTCGCGTCGTCTAGTCACTGAAGTGAAGTATATGAGCATGGCGTTCAACCTGCTTAAAATTTATCCGCGAAATTCACGTACCTCTAATTATACAACACCTTAGTTCCTCAAGTACTTGTTTCTTTTTTGTTCTTCATTTAACCAACGATTTCAGTAGGCCAACTATGTCTTAACCACGTTAACTGGCACATCCGTCTAAGGGTCGGTTTCACCAACGAAGTTTAACTTTGCCACAAAGCGAGATTATCAAAACTCGATGAAGAGTTAACACTGAGTTTAAGTTAGAGGTGTGTTCCACCAACAACACAGCGAGTTTAAGTTACCAGAGATAAGTTAAACTTGGCTGCACGGTGGGTTGTGTGAGCTGAGTTGCCTTAACTGTGTCGGAAATACCCGAACACTTGTCGGAGATTGCCGAATGCGTGTTTGTTTATTATTTATGCAGAAATTATTTCATTTGGAAACTTTGGTACAACGTTCTTGAGGGGGAGAAGGGAGTGTTTGCTTCGTATTATCTAGGGTGGGCTAGGTACCCCTGGGTGACTTTGGATCAAAGCCAGAAAGAAATACCAGGGGAAGATGGTCCAGTCAATATAATTTACATTATATTATTGCTGTGAAGGCAAAGAATGTACCAGTTACACAGAATAGTTGATTTTTTTCTCGTTTGTATGTTTTCTGTTCACCTGAAAATACCAGACGTGAAACATAACCTCACATGTATCATAAAAATAAATGGACAGATTTTTTTGACAAGCGGAAATGTATGCGGAAGTCTGTGTCATCATATTCGTCAAAATAATGATTTCTTTCTCGAATCCGGCGAGGCTGATACACAGGAATAAAGTCTTCATCGTCTGTATTGTCTTCAAATATCAAATTATACATTGATCGCGCCATTTTATTTTGAACTTAAGTGAGATTAGTGAACTTACCCGGCCAAAATCGAGCAGTTAAAATTTAATCCCGCTTAAGACGAGAAAATCGAGTTTAATAGCTTGGTGAAACCCAAAACATGTATAATCGAGATTAAGTGCCGATTAATTGAGATTAAATCACTTAAACCGGTTGGTGAAACTGGCACTTAATATCCTCATGACGTACTGCAGACCTAGTGTTTGACACGTTCAAATCTTGCATGCACATATATACTTGCACAGTTGTGTTCTCCATGTGCAGATCTTAAAATTTTCGCTAGTTATTTTTAACTCATAATGGGTGAAAATACCATTTTCCAACAGACATGTATTCAAGCTATGCATGTCTTCGGGGAAGGATCTATTGCGGGGCATAAGAGACAGCTTGTCTCTAACGTTAACGGAGAATGATTGGCCGAATTTTCAAATTCATGCGTTAGTCCAAAGCTGACTCCTAGCCGCGGGTGAAATCGTATCAGGATTCTGTTGCTACATATTTGCAATATTCAGATCAAAACTTTACAAATGGTTGATAACTTAAGACTTGGTATTTTAAGATAGTGAAACGGTTGTAAATGTGGATACTTTAAAGAATGACGTCAAGTACAATTATAATGTGTCGTTGTCATGCTAGTGTTTAGATAAGGTGGTTACCACAAAAGTCTTCTTTTATATGTGTCTATGGAAATAAAACGGTATTTGCAACCATTGGTTTCCTATCTCAAAACACTCAGTTTCAAGTCCTCTATAAAATGTATAGTGTTGATCCTAAGTGTTGACGCCTTTTAGTCTGTTTCAGAAACGAATAAATTGTTTCGGAAGATTGGTAAATGCGATTTAAGAACCTAAATCCGATATTCTACTTCTTGAAAGAGCAAATGTAAGTGAAATGAATCTTGTAGCATAGAAAACCATGAATATTAAGTGATGAAGCACAATTGACTGCTAAAGAGTTTTATATGCAATAATTTTTTTTGCCAGAATATTGCATTCCTTTTCATTTGGCGTACTATCTCACACCGCAGAAAAAACACACATTTCTGGCTTCATTAAAGATATCTGGAGTGTATCACTCCAGGAAAATATTCGTCCTTTTATACTGAAAAACTTCTTATATTTTGTCACCAACTGTTTTTTTATTGGCTTCCAAAAAACACGAAGTATTCTTAAGGGGTATGGAAAGGTAGGATGTCGAGCGGGTGACTGGAACACTCAATCGTCAATAAAATCTGAACTACTCATCAAATTTCGATGAGATTTTTTGCCGAGTAGATATTTTATCAGCTGACGTTTATATATATATAACATAATGAAGTAGTATGCTTTACTTTCGAGTAAAAAATTAAAAACGGTTTTTAGATAAATAAGGGCTTGAAACCACAAAATCTACAAAAATGGGAAACTGTAATTTTTATAATTTTTAATACGATAATGTCTGGACCTCTATAATAACAGAATTTCAAATATACTCGCGTTTTAATTTGAAAATAATGTTAACATCCGTAAACCTATCGCGCAGAGATTTTCGGATAATAAAATTAGTTTCAAATTAAAACGCGAGTATATTTGAAATTCTGTTATTATAGAGGTCCAGACATTATCGTATTAAAAATTATAAAAATTACAGTTTCCCATTTTTGTAGATTTTGTGGTTTCAAGCCCTTATTTTTCTAAAAACCGTTTTTAATTTTTTACTCGAAAGTAAAGCATACTACCTCATAATATTATATATATATATAAACGTCAGCTGATAAAATATCTACTTGGCAAAAAATCTCATCGAAATTTGATGAGTAGTTCAGATTTTATTGACGATTGAGTGTTCCAGTCACCCGCTCGACATCCTACCTTTCCATACCCCTTAAGAGGCTTCTGTTGACATTTATTATTTTCGTCTATAAAATAAGGGTGGGCGGAATTACCTACAATGTAACGTACTGTACTATTGTGGACATGCGTCATTGCAATATTATATCGTACCAGACATCTTAGAATGAGACTATAAGAACAAACAAACAAACGAAAAAATGAGAAAAGCAGCTTAGTTAAGCTGTAGTCAACAAATCCATAAACCAAAACAACAGCACATGAAAACCCCCATAAGGAATTAGTGAACAACAAATAAAAGAAAAGAAACATCCGAAAATAAAAGTCGGAATGCAAAGCAAAATAATCTGTAAAGCTCAGGACACCACAATTAAGACGGCACAGTCAATACTGGGACGATACGAAGACAATAAAGGATAGAAGACAGGATAACAACGACGACGTCACAGATAACGGACTAGACAACACAACGAAGAAGACACAAAATAACACGGTATATTTCTAAAGACCGGCGTTTCACGACGTTTCTGGGACGACATAACGGCGTATTTCCACAATAGTACAGTAAGTTATTCTGGCCCATTGCGAGAAACACTCAACGACATTACCTACAACGTCTCTTAATATAAACTTTGTTTTCGATTAGGAACGTGTTAATATACTAAATTGGTGCTATGAGTTACTTAGTTTTCATTACAACGTGAAAGACATTCAGTATCTTAACTTTTATACTAACTTAATTATATCTATATTACGTTTTGATATTTTGTATACATAGTGGGTCATGAAAGGTAAGGTAATCACTAAGTCCTTAGTGTAATGTTTCGAAGTAAACCTCGCCAAAGTTTTAATCAGAACGAAATTGAAGACTCTACAATCAAAAGGAGCTAAGTGCCAAAATGTAGCATTTAAGATAATGGCAAAAACCAGTATACTGCAACAAACAAATAAATTTTAAAGTGTTATATCTTTATAAGCTTTGTGAAAGTAGTAAATTTTAGTAAATATATAGTAAATACTTATACAGCGCTTATGCAAACAAAAGTAAGATCACAAAATATACGGTGAATGCAAAATATTTCGAATTTAAAAGCAATTTAAACTAATTGTGTTCTAATTTCCAACAAAAATAGTAACCATGTGAACATGTATACTCTTTAACAAAGTAATACATAATATAACAAACTGTGGATGGCAACAAAAGTAAAATATAATTTAATTGAAGAATGTACTAAGTCCACTTGAACTTTTCTATTATGGTGTTACGCTAAGACTAGTCTTGGTGTTACACCAAACAACAAGACACAGAGCGTGTCGACATAGCATGCTCTATGCCCTGATGTTTAGTGTAATACCAATGACGCAATAAACATAGTAATGCTTATTACATAACAGTGACGACAACCAAAATGTTAATAAATATAATTTAATTGAAGAATTTACTTAGGCCACATATTAATATTATTTTACATTATATGCATTGTGTTCACACCAAACATCAGTACATTCAACATTCAGCTACACAAGACATTATTGTTGAACTTAGTTTGATATTCTTGTTTCACACAAATCCCTGTAGAATTGTTTGTGTTCTTCTGGAAGATAGTCCTTCATACCAATCAGATATTTTTACTTCTCAGCTGACACACTTTTAGTTTTCTTCATCAGCTTTATTTCACAGGTGTTGAAATCATGGCATTCTTTAGTAGTGTTAAAGTCGTCCAATCTTCCAACTCATTGAAAGGTTTCATCTTGTGTATTACTCCAGGCGATGTAATTTTAATCCATGAAACGGTAGCAATATTCATCTTGGCCGTATTAATGAACATATCACATGTTTACTTGAAGTCAAGGAAATCATTCCGTCCCATCCGCAGCGCTTGAAATGGTTGTGTGCTGCGAGACGTTTTCACCATTTCCGTTAGGTCATTTGGAATATAACAATTTACAGCTCGCTCCCTCTTTTCTATTATTGTAAAATCACAGTCGCAAGCTAGAAAACTCTGACTTGAGACCAAGTATTTGTGATCTATTGAGTCATATGTGCCAATGAATACCAGAAACATGTACATAAAAATTAGGATACGATTTTTGTTCTGAGAGCAGCAGTTATCACGCCACACAATAACATTACGTTTGGATGTGAATCTTGGTTCTATATTTAGTACTTTGAAGAGACAAGATGTGATGGCGTTAGCACTTCTGTCACTCACATCCTCGTGCCACATACACATCAAGCCATCACTAGTATCATGGACATGTACATCATAGTTATAGCAGTAAAGTGGCCGTAAATAAAACATGTCCGAATTTGTCACACTTGGTACAAACATCACATGTTGCATGTCCACTGACAGCGTGCAAACGCTGCTACCTGGCATACATGAGACTGCAGAGTCTTTTTCCAGCACGTTCATTGCTGCACTGTTATTCCTGGTGTAATTCCAAGTTTATTTGTGCACTTCAAGATGCTGTTGTGTTTCCTTTAATTTGCAAGTCCCAGAGATCACATTTCTTACACGTAACACTTCTAGGTTTTCGAAAACGTAGTTGTAGAAAGTCACGAAGGAATATTCTTCTGTACTGTACAGGATTTAAATTGCCTGCTGGAAATTTGGATTTGACTGCTTATGCATAGGGCCTACAACCTATTAATATTAAGGTCTGGAGGAAGATACTCATTTTATGTCTTCTTCCTTGAATAATGTCCTATATCTCTTGGTATGGACCGTAACCGGTTGTTGGTCAACATCGTTGTACTTCTTGTTGTGTGCACCTCCTCTTCCATCTGAGTGCATTGTGTCTCCTCTCTTCATTTTCTTTGCTATAGTTTCAATTTTTTTTAGTCACTGCAAAAATATCCGTGAACGTTTTTCAGTATACACGTGTATTCTTCCCATCACCATCAGGAAAATTAAACACCAATGTAGATTATCTTGACTTTCTTCCGGACTTACATACTTCCCATTCGTGCAACATGAATGACGTGAATTAACCCCATAAAAATGTATATTGGCAATTTTCATCTACACTATAATATTTTTTTAAATAATCTACTTTTCATTTCTGATTATGATGATTTACATTTCAAATGGTTACATCGGGCATGAAACGTTCACACACATATAGCATTAGCATACAGTACATAAGTCATCAACAGGAATAATATTGTTGGCTATTAACATAACCTTCAATTATATTTTTCAGATAAACAAACACACACATGCTTAGCGTAAAACAAAGGAACTTTTCATATTTCCACACATTTAAAAGGAGTCCACTTAAATAATACATAAAATATACATGTAAAAATGTATATTAACTATGTATAAATATATAATAACACTCATTTTCTGCACATGTCTCCACATTGGCTCACAAACTTGCCTTCACATCAAACTGTCCATATCACATGTTCTAAAAATGATGCGTACATTTGTTCACAATTTACGTTTTAAATAAATGTGTAAATCTGTGCTAAAATAAATATATTACTCATTGAACATTGATATTTATTTCATTTGTATTCAGATCTGATCAGTGGTCGTGTACTACACATTTCAAACACGTCATACTGAATGAACTTCATTGCAGAGTTAGCTCCCTTGTATCATCGCGTACATTATCCCTTTTGAATTAACTTCATTGAGGAGATAGCTCCATTGTCACATTGCACATACACATCCCCTTTTGAAGGAACTTACTTGTGGAGGTGTCAATCTTGCCATCTTAGTGGGTTGATTGCCTCTGTATGAAACTTGCTAGCATTTTTTCGTATGACATCGGCTATATGAGTTGCCACCTTCCCACGTATTTAACTCGTTTTCGCTGAAATTGGCGTTTAGCCCGTTTCGAATGTTAAGTCTTCATTTAAGAAAAATTCAGCATGATTAGTGACATGGGCTCTTAACCGTTCATTAATTATAATATGGTTGCCATTGAATCTATGAGAATGACGTCGCCATTGTTTTTCAGCTAAATGCCGATTATTTTTCTTCGTACTTTAAAAACTTAACTATTATGTTTTATAATTGGAACACACAGTTTACTAAAATCTCTATACCTATCTCTGTATCTATGTTCACTGAATGACCGACATATCAAACTACAGTCCAAATCGTTGGACCAAAAAATTGTAAAATTTCGAGTGTCCGTTCCCTTCAGAGCGTAGGCAAGCATCAAAAGGGTATTTTTTTATTCATCCCTAAGGAGGTAAAAAAGGGTGAAAATACGTTTTCGAATAATCATCTATATAAATCGAACAGAATGAGCTACCGTCGTGATTTTCATTCAGTGAGACACACATACAAATTCATGTGAAGCAATTTTTGGGTTTTACAAAATTCAGTCATTAAGAAAGAGGGTGAAAGAAGTGAAATGTTTTTCGATTAACCCTCGGTATCTGTTGTTTTCTTCAAAATAATGATTATATAAATGTTCAAAAATTAAATTAAAGAGTTTTCGAAATTTTACCCTAAGATAAATAAACGCTGAAAACGTAAATTGATTTCTAAGCTTTATTCGAAGCCAGTATGGATGAAATACTCAATGACAATCGTAGACAATGGTATTTGCCAACTTTATGAGTAAATATTTATCCAGAATGACTGATTCATTACGCGTCATTTCTTGCGTCTTTCTTTAAGAAACCTACAGTTATAGATTAACGATTTTAGCGTTGAATTATGTACCACGCCCTCCTAAGGAGTGAAAAGAGGTGAATGTTTTTTTTTTTATCGTCTACGCAACTCGAACCCAACGAGCTATTGTCGTAACCGTCACTTCATTTGGATTTTTATACAAACGTGTCTAAGAAACGATTCAAAGATTTTACAAAATTCGATTGCTAAGATGGTGACATTACGTGAAGTGAAATGTGTTTTTCATTACTCCTCCGTATCTGTCGAACCAATGAAGATATCAGAGCGCTCTTTACTTCAGGATTATCCTTACGTAAATAACCTAAACGCATTTTTAAGGATATTTACGAATTCAAGCCCAAAAGAGTAAAAAAATTAAAAATGTTTAAGATTAACTATCGATGTATTGTGTATAGGTTACATTGAACTTTTAGATATCGATATGATATATATATATCAACGAATTATTTATATATATATATATATATATATATATATATATATATATATATATATATATATATTGAACTAAATGGGCTACAATACAGATTTTCACTTCAATGGCATTCAAATGTGTAAACTGAGATCTCATGATTTCTCGAAATCTGACCCTTAAAGGAGTAGCCTAAACATACGTAATAATTGTTTTACGTAACCAATTAAAATATTTACGTCTTGTTTGTTTCGGAACTGTGCTTACGTAAATACATAAACGGAGCACAATTTCCTTTACTGTATACAATAGACTAATAAGCTCGAGGACATCTCATTTTGTAAAACATTAGACAGTCGATCCTAAAAAACAATTAAGACTATCGAGAAGTGAAATACACAAAGTAACATTTCTTTATATACGTAATGTTGTACAATATCTGTGGTTATTATTATACTACTATTATAATACCACTGACGACCACGGCTTTATACAGTAGCTAGTATTCTACAGTAGCCTACAAGTACGCCGCCAGCTATTCACTTTTAAATTTGGTACTTATATCCTTGTTTCAATCAGTTAACGTTTTTTATTATTTTGTGTTATTTCCAGCTAATATGTCATCTTCAAGTTATTTCTGACTAGTGGTGAAGTAAGCGAAGAGGTAAAAAATACGTATCGTATGATAAGGATACCCCAAGGCCAGGGTATTGTACACCGAATGCAGATGGTATGAGTGCGAGCTCGTAGGCAATTTACGTACCTTGAAGAGTGACATGATGGAGAATCGACGGAAAGAGAGAGGAGGGGGGGGGGCGGATGATCCCCGAGAAAACCCGCCGACCAGCCCTGACCGGTGAAGTTCTCTTGTTTTAAAGCTGCAGTAGTATGCATTTACAACTAAGCTGTCTCAATAAGTTTGTTTTCAAAATTAATATACAAAGATCCTTGTTCAAATTTAACTACAAAGTTATTCTACGTGCCTTCTAACCTCCTAGGGAGAGTGATTGCAGCTACATTCGTCATGGGTAGTGTCGTTAGTCAAATCGCTACGCACATTACCAATTTACCAGGTAATATTTTGTAAGTTCTGTGCGTGACAGGAATTTAAATCAGGTTATTTGCAACATCACCAGCCAGTCCTCTTGTTGACTGTGTGTAAACCCCTGCACAAGCCTTCAAGCACAACGAGCACGAGCCTATCACTGGGCTTAACAGTTCCTCAGCAGCCCTATAACTCTGATCGTCTGATCACGCAGTTATTTTAGTCGCATTCGGAATATCGTGCGTCTGAACACGGAACTAGAAGGTATTTGTAGTTTATTTCGAGCAGAATTTAATGTCCCTTCCCGTAAACAAATAACTGCGGTTCCTTGCTGCCTGAACTCTCAACCCGAGCGTTGTGTTTTAATCCTGATTATAAAGCATGAAAATAACAACAACAATAACAGCAATAATAATAATAATGATAATAAATACAGAAAACTATACACCTAACATCATAAAAATTTTGTTACCTAATATGTTTTGGGTACTAACCGAATATCCAATTTCTTTTTCTAATCCAGTTTCAAGTAGTAATCCTGGTAGTTTAATATGCCTTGATTTCCTACTTACGAAATTCTTTTATACATACTAGTAAGTGACGTGTTAAAAAAAAGTATGTAGTATTAACTTCAACACGCGTGTCTTTCGTATTCTCAAGCTCAAAGTAATATGGGCTTTGACTTCAATCACATATTTTTCCCGCTATTCACATCAAAGTAATTTAATAGTTACCACAATGATTTCACAATGATAATACGTATTTTAGGAAGGCTTAAGCTGACTTTATGCATAATTAATGTTAGAGCAGCTACCTGCTTACTCAGACGGTAGTATTTTGTGGAAGTGTGAAACATGTAACGAACGTAAATAATTACAGTACAATCAAGTTTTATCCTTTTGATTTCTTATCCCTCAGTAGTATTCTTTATGTAGAAAAATTAAGTTATTATAAGAGTTAAGACAGTGTACAGGCTTACTCAATCCAAAATATTACATTAGTTTTGGGTGATTAATTCGTATCCAGTTATCAAAGCTGTATTTGAGATGTTGAAGAAGTTTTACATTAAGCACATTCAAGTTACTGATTCAGTCACTTACTAACATAACGATCGTTCTCACCGCGTGACATTAAATATATTAAAAGTACGCAGTCTTTTAAGTGAAATTATGTTTATCTGTTGTTCTGTTATTCTGTTTAAAGCTCGCCAAGTTCAATATTAACCTAAAAATATTTTATCCCTCAGTGAAATTTAATTTAAGGGGCCATGCTGATTCCGTTTACATTTGCTGATATGCAACGTTTTATGCAACAGGTACAGTATTTATAGCAGTTTATGGATGTCGTTTAGCAAAATTTCAACTTAAAATATAAGTTATTAACTTACCTTTCCGATACTTTCGTTACAAGGATTTTTGCTTCAACTATATCTTAGAAGCTACGTTTATGATTTCAACATGTTATTTAACTACGCAGTTTATTGTGAAGTTGCATTCTCCCCAAAATCGTTATTAAAGTTTCTCTATCCCCTATAACTGCATACCACTTTATAATATTTTACTTTGTATAGTAGACATATTGCAGTGAGAGGAACAGTGTTTAATGACTGATAAGTTTTCTTAAGCACCTACACATACTATGCTTGTTTTCTTTCACTCTTTTTAGCGTATAGCTTTGTCCGAATAAAATACTGTACAGTTATAACATTTCTCATTATATTTTAAAAATCACTCTGAATACAATTTGTACTAAAGTGTGTGTTTGCAAATTCATGTACTTTATCTACATAACACGTTACGTCACTGATCTGACTATTTACAATTTATAGATATTCAACCGGCAATACAGCGTGGGCTACATTCACAGTCTGAGTGGCGCCCACCGACCACAAAGAACTAGTAAATTATGACGAAGTGTAAAATACTGTATATGTTGCACAAACCTCATTCAACAGTAAACAAACAACTACATTCGACGAATTGGTGAAGGGTGGGACTCGTATGCGGGCCGCGCGTCCTTCAATGCAGGCACAAAAAGCCGAGTCAGTACGGATCGCAACTTCGTACTCGCCACGAATGCCAAACATTCGTCGCGCGAAGGCGAATGACAGTCGAGTGACCATCCACACACTCGCGTTCGGGTATATTCGGCGAATATTCGGAGACGTGTAGAGGCAGAATCGCCCAAGAGTCGAAGGAGAGAGAGTAGCGACTTGGGTCACCATGTCACCTGCTGTCTTGTACAACATCACGCACAAATCGCAGAGAATTGTATGGCGTTGTCAAATAATTTTACTCGAGTGTATAATACAAAATTACTGAGATACATAAACCTTTTCTTCTTAGACCATGATTTAGGCTAAACTAAATCCACTAAGATGTTACTTACCATGGGCATATAACCTGTTGAATAACAATCACTTCTTAGTTTACCATTTAATATCATCTCCTGAGCGTAAGATTCATGTAGAATATGCAACTGGTAGTCGAGTAATTGTTATGTCACATGCATAACTGAACGTAAGGGAGTCGGTCGTCAGCAGTCGGATATGTGCATTTGCATGAACATTCACAATGTGGAGCCAGTCGAGCAGTGGGTCCAGGCCGAACTTTATACTCGACTGCCGACTGCACGACTGCAAACTGTCAAAAAAAATTGGGAACGAATATAATTATATAAATTTTTACGCGACTGATGAATTTAATGCTGAAGTGTTGAGTGACAGACATAGCTTAAATCCAGATAAATTTTGAGTGAGTAAGAATCTGTTTCAAAAATTGTTTTTATTTGAGTATGTTTTAATGTTAAAGTTGTCTATAAACCACAACACCTAAGCAAACTGATTTGAAATACATATGAAAAAGCCGTGTCAGGAATGGCAAATATGAACTTAATGTGCGCCTGTAGGTGTAAAGGGGGAGGAATAGATAACGAGGGGCATATCATGAGCCCATTGAGATGAGGAATGAGACATAGCTAAACAAATCCGGCGCCAGCTTACAGTTGCTTGAATGAGCACGAGACACTTGAGACCTAAGGGTAGGCAGGCTATAATACCACATGATGAGAATCCCCACACTCTGGCGAAAGACTGTTAAAGAGCATGATGCTTGTGGTATCGAGTCTCCCCGTACACCCTAAAATATGCATGTTACCAATATTCACCAGAGAAGACAGGATGACCTTAAGCTACAAACACACACGCACACAATTGGAATAATGCATGTGTTCCACTGTTTAAATAATGTTTGACAATGATTTATACAAGCCATGAAAAAGACCGAAGGTGACTAAGCGGTCCTGGCACTTAAGGCCTGCTAGTGGCCGAAGCAGTTTAAATTCGAACAGATGTATTTGCGTAAGAAAAGAGTAAAAATAATAGTTTGCTAAATTTTGCCCCCGAGACCGATGAGTCTGCAGAGGTAGGTGGGCAATCGTGAGAGAGCAAAGTAAATCTTGAATGTTCTGATGATAAAACTTATTAACTAGACACATTTAGGCAAAAATATTCGAAAGCTCCCCCGATGCGATTTGTGTGCCGCTCCCAAGGCCCATTGAGATCAGACTGACTAATTAGCAGTTTGCATCTTGATGAATGGGTCGTGGCCGGGTCTTAATGTGCGACATGCAAGATGCAGAGGTGAGGTCGGTGTCTCTGAACAATGCGACAGTGAGCGTGCACCGAGTGACCTGTCGGGTCCACGTCAACTTAAGTATGTCAATGAAATATTTGTGGTAGGTACTGTAGAAAGGTTTTCATACAGTTATCTTGTTTTTATTTTCACAATTCCTGCTGTCAGTGTATGCAAACAGTGCAACTATAAAAATTTGTATTTATAGAGCGACATTAAGTATTTGAAGCGTGCCCAGACAAGCCCTTTTCCCACAGCCAGTCTGCTATGTTGAATGATACTCATGAAAAAACCTCCCAAACCTTCGTCACACCTCACCGGTGGCGCTTTTCGGCGAAGGACGGCAGGATGTATTTGTCTGCTAGTGTTCAGTGATTTCCTATTGCTTAAAGAGTGTACGTCATTTTCAAAAGTAATGTACAGTGGTTTGTATATTTTCATATTGTAAATCTAGTGTCAAACGCTACTTATTTGTTTCGTGTTAATAACGTCATGTCTTTTTCCAGAATTCTTCATACTCCACTATGCAAAGGGGAGTAACAAACTTGGTTCTGGACGCACATTAATGTCATCAATTTAAATACCTCGTGTCACTAAACTAACCATCTTGACACGAATGTGATTAATATGAGGGTGATTTAGTTGTATGATTAGAATCAAACATTTTGGATCAGTATAGTAATAGTACATAAAAAATCAAGCACCTCGAAGTTAGGAGAGGAAGTGGTCTGCATCACAAAAGGTTTGGGTCGGACCGGCAATCCCCCTTCCCACTCTACAAAGCATCACTCTTCTGACGCAACACCTCTCTAACAACCAGGCAGTGGTGGTTACTTTTATTTATTCGTTTAATTATCTGTGTTTCGTTATAGTAGGACAATGTAAATAATATTTTGTATTCAAATGTGAAAAAATGAAGCTTAAATCAAAAGTTAAGGAACGCATAAATAATGGTAAAAGGGTAATGCTATGTTTTGCTCATGAGGAGCAGAGATAGGTGATTCCACTGGCTGTAAGGCGTTTCGAAGGGTTATTGGACAGTGCGGATATTTTTCTGCGAAAAGTGAGGGTGTAAGATACGTAATAGTGGTTTTGGAGGAGAAGTAAAAGTGAGCGTGGGAGGAGCTGTTAGCGTCCTACGCTACCACTTCGTCCTGATATTTAAGAACAAAAATTCACCAGTTTACTATTTGCAAGGGCAAGCATGGGCGTCGCATACAATAGTATTAATTACAGTAGTAATACAATTCTCCACCTCAGTGAGCAGCATGTGGCAGTACATGAGACATGTTTAATAAGATTTACCTGAGTTCTCAATACTAAATATCGTCGCACCTTCGATCTGATGCCATGCGAATCTAGAGTGACATATGACAAACATTTTTACATAAATATCTTTGCTATCAGAAATATAACTTTTTCGTAACTTTCCTCATGACTTTTAAGTGCTAGGTTTATGTGTTTCCTTTCGTTCGATATGTCGTGATTATGTGCAACAGTGTTTATCCCATGCGGAGCTGCTCATCGAGATCACTGCCTGCCGGGCGCCATGCCAGTCGACATCGCGAGTCGTGACGCATACAGAAGAGCATGCCGTAAGACTTCATCTTTGTGTTTGTGTTAACCATGTATATTCCATAGCATAACTTGCAATTTTGGAAGTTTTCGTTATTCTTCATTGGACCAGGGTAGGCCTTACTCCACTCCCCGCTGTCGGCTGTTTGCATCTAGGTACATAATGTTTCTTCTGTTAGTTTCCACTGATAGCCTCGCGCTTCATTGTTCAGCATTGCCTACCAGAAGAGCTTATCTCTAGACCCGCGTTACTGGTAGGCAGTAAGCGAAACCAGTTTTTTATTTATGCTTTCATGATGAGTAAACCACACCTAACCTTCCTCTGTGTGTTTTATTGGTTCTCACCTCGCCCTCATTGATGTGTCGGGCTCGGAGGACTCACAGCCCAGAACTATAAGTATAAAAATAGTTTGAGTGGCAAACATCTCACATTGGCATGGGATCCAGTCTACAGTTCGTCCTTCAAAACATTGGGTGCACTATATCATCAACCATAATGTTCAACTAGACATGTTCTCTCTGCTGCTTCCCACAGTGTACCTCTCCTACCATCATATGCACTTATTTTCACCTCTCATTCTGCGTCTGCCCATAAATATTCATACCCATATCCTGTCTGACGTATCAACTGCGCTACTCAAATTCCCTTTAATTTCCTTCCATCAACCTCTATCATATCAACGTAATTAAATTTATAAACCTGAGTATTCAGCACAATGGAAAAACATAGAACTCGCGCTTTGGAAAGCAGATTTCACGCTTTGGAGGATCGAAGTTTGCGTTCGGGTTATGCTGTGTACTCAGATTTTCCAAATCGCCTCATGCAAATGATGTAAAGTCTTGAAGTAAAATCTTATTGCAAACTGCTTCCCTATATATACTTGTGTTCATTGTTTGTGTTTACCCTGTGATGATCCAGTTGATGATATGATGAGCTAATTAATAAACCTCACATAGTACTATAATTTTTATACCCAATTGTATACAAGTACTGTCCTAGCCATTGTGGGTGAATCGTAGGACCAACTGATAATTTTAAATTATTAAATATCTAAACATCTTAGAATAATTCTGCAAATTTAGAGCCGTATTTAGAAACTATTAGTTACATGTTTTAGTACACTTCGATCATAGTTTAATAAGTCGTATGTTTAAATCCATGGCTAAAAGTCAGTGACATTTTAACATCGGCCGGGACCACGGGTGGTGGAATGTGGTGAAATCACTGTCCTGAGTGAACTAATATAACAATATTTTGAGCGCCAGCTAGCCAGTTTAATTTGTCTAACACGAGACTCTGGTGATGGTGGTGTAGAGCATGAGATCGTGGCGAATTCCATTCCCGTGACGGTGCTGTTGGGTGGCAATGAGTGATAGGCCATTCGTCGATGAGACATTGATGCTCTTTGCTAGGCCGGTTTTCCTGTGCGTTAAATACATGGCCTAGAAAACTGAGTTCAGTTTTGCCAATATTGTACTTATGGTTGGCACACGCGAGGTTAGCGACTGAACAGCGTTCCAACACTAGGAAGTGGTGGATGTGCTCTTCAAAGCTATTGTATCATATGACTACATCATTTAAGTATGCAGTAACAAACTTCCCGAAAAACCCATCTAAAACATGAACCATATAGCTTGGAAAGTTGCAGGTACACATTTTAGGCCGAAAGGCATGGCACAAAGCTGGTACCTGTTACCATCTGGTGTAGTGAACGCTAGTTTATGGCGGTCAGCTGGCAGAACTGGGACTTGCCAGTATCCCGATCTCAAATCGAAAGAAGACAATCTTTTGCTGATCCAAGTCAGCTGAGAGCACTGTTTACATTTATGACTGGTGGTTCTGATGATTTAGTATTTTGTTTAATGGGACATATACCAACAGAAATGCCATGTGCCATCCTAAGGGTAATGGCTGAATTTTAATTACTCTCAGATGGTTCAATTACACAGCCAGGCAACTTTGACTAACCTGACTTTCAGTTATCCTGTGGTGGTGCTGTTGGTATTCCCATTGTGTCACGTAGATGGTGGCATCGTGCACCATTGAGATGGTGTGCTCTGCGATGAAGGCATGGTGCAGTGGGTCGCCTTCCTCTTGTCAAGGATGCATTTCACTGCTAGCTGGTGTTCTGGCAGAACAGCATGGTCGAAATCCTTTAGGCTAACAAGTTACGTGGTGACTGGCTGGTGATATCCAAGGTGATACACCTTCCTGTGTTGTTTCCCGAGGTGGATTCTGTCACGTGACAACTCTATGACTGCGTGCTGTTACAGTAGCCATGGTACGTCTTACATCACGTTTTCATGTAAATCCTGAATAACTATCATGGGCACTAACATCTCGTCGCAGATGATAATGTTCACATTCATATCCTGTCACGTCTTGCATAGCAGTTGCACAGTTTGGTCACAGGTATTAACCCATACAGCACACTTTGTTGCAACAATGTTGTATTGTTTAATTTTGGTTTAATGTCTATTGTCAATGTTGCAGTAATGTTGCTAAAAGTACCAACTTTTCATCTTTTAATGTGTTGATGTTGAGATTGTTTGTAATGCTGCTACAACATTTACAATGGTCGCCTACTACCTGGCCAAGAACTCTCCTTTGAGATCTGTTTGAAATAACCTTGTAAATAATAATGAACTACGACTTATTTGTGTAATCATTATTTTTATTATAAATTTAATTATTTTTGAGTTCTTCTTAATGCTCATTTATTTTATTAATTTGTTTAATTGCCATTTTGACTTGTAATACATTAATGATGAACTAGCTGCCATTACCGCCAATTTGTTTGGGTGCTTTGCTTGTTGTATTTGCTGCTGTGTGTATTTTTAGCTTGCGCTAGTTTGCTGGGTATTCAAGGTACATTCTTTCTTTTATATCATGTATTAAACTGGTAGGAAATGTTATTGTAAACTTTTGATTTACAACACATTTTTATGCCAATAGTGCTGTAGGGTCCTTGTATAGGTGTTTGATGAATGTTATTTATTCTTTAAATATCGTGCTACGAGTTTAGTTTTCATTATGTGAAATGTGGTTTTGAAATGATAATTATTCTTTTTTCTTAGCCACAAGTGGGTTTTTATATATTCTACATGGCAAAATCAAAGTTGCTGCAAAGTGCCCAAATAAACATTTTTGTAACATCCCCAAATCAACGTTTCAGAAACATCCCCAAATCAACATTGCTGAAACATCCCCAAATCAATGTTGTTGAAACATCCCCAAACCAACATTGCTACAACTTCATGTAGCAAAGTTGAATAAAAATGGACATTTCCCTGTTGCAGCAATGCTGCTGCAACATTTCCTTTACTTCATTCAATATTGCTACAACATTGCAAATTTTTTGTGTGATGTCGCTGAAACATTGCAACAATGTTGATATGCTGTATTGGAAGGTTCTTAAAAATGCTCAGATTTGCACTGATAAGTTGTGAGATGCTGTGGTGTCGATTAGAATTGCAGTTTTCTTGGAATTGACAGTAATTTTGCCATTGTTGAGAAAATTGCCCTAAATAAGTGCACATTCCTAGGTCACTGTTTCTGTTTTTTTTTATATACATATAATTTTGCCTGTCCTGGTGACAATTTCAGTGATTTTGCATGTCACAGGTCTGGTTGTTTCGGTGATTTCGAAAGTCACTTTTAGGGTGGTTTGTCACAGCCTGGTTGTCGTTGGGAGTGTGGTTTCCGTGTCTCCCTATCCCACCATTCCATTTCCTGTTCCTCCTTCCTTTTGCTGTGGGCAGTCGGAGTGCCAGTGGTACTGTTTACCTGATCAGTAGTTACTGGGAGTGCTCGGAAGTGGTCATCATGAAGGATTGCAGGTTCCCGAGGCATCATGAGTGGTGTCGCTGTCGCTCGCTGGCACATCCCAGCTAATGCTGATGCGGATGGTGCATTGGGGGTCGCTGTCGTGTCCACTGGCGTGTTTGTCCTGCGCCCTTCCTGACTCTTCATCATGCTCGGAGTCCCATGGTGCTTTGTGACCTTGGCCATGTCCCATGTCACTCTCTGGCAGCGTTGCAGATGAAGAGTTCCAGGCCATTGTGGATGGCTGGACATAGTGCGGAGCTGTACTCTAGCCTCACAGTCTGTAGCATTGCCTCCAATACATCTGTCGTGAGGTTATTAGGGAAGAAGCGGGTATAAAGGTTGACCTTGGGTCGTACGAATGTCTACAGGTCTTCGTATTGACACTGATTTTCAGTGAAAATATTTAGTTGTGTTTGCAATGCTGTAGGTTGACGCGGGTCGCCCCTGACCTCCCCTGATCTGAGCCCGTCGTGCGCATCAAGCCCGGCGGCTTGCGCATATTGGAACACACCCGCCCACGTGCGCGACGAGGTAGCGGCGCCTAGACGCCGCCCCCGCGACGTCGAGTGGACGTAATATGTGCCTCGG
Source organism: Medauroidea extradentata (assembly GCA_003012365.1). Taxonomy (NCBI): domain Eukaryota; kingdom Metazoa; phylum Arthropoda; class Insecta; order Phasmatodea; family Phasmatidae; genus Medauroidea; species Medauroidea extradentata. Next base: position 31,252 of record PNEQ01028142.1, read on the forward strand.
ACCCCGAAAACGACCATCCATTGGTAGGAAAGTGCCC
>PNEQ01028146.1:0-60110 GCA_003012365.1 Medauroidea extradentata
AGTCGTTATTCATTTGACTGTGCCAATCGGTACACGGACAACTGCGACACGTGGCGTCTGTGATTTGCGGGTTTGATTACATGACGTTGTATGTTACGGCATCCAATCGCTGACCACAAAGCAGAGTTGCAGGTGCGTACGTAAGACACTGAAACAAAGTGATGCAAAAATCTTTTCGCGAAAATTACCGGGCCCTAGTTCTCGGTAACTTGTGCCCTCCCTGACAACAACATACGAGCCGCCACTGGCACATATGCTGAGTGCTACTGGAGGCTGAATATTGACTGAAATACGTAAGTAAATAAATTAACGTTTTCCATATTTTTACACCCAAAGTGTCGCCCATTTTGTTATCGAAATAAAACAAAATCAATGAAAATAAATAAATAAACACACACACACACACACACACACACACATATATATATATATATATATATATATATATATATATTGAACGGTACATTATTTACAAACTGCCTACATTGTACTGTGCATAGTATAACTCTTCTTCATCTAGAACTTTTTTCAAAATATTACATTAACACCTTTGAGTTTGTTTTGCGCGAATGTGAAAAAGAAGACTGCCTATGATGTCCAAGTATTGAGCGTGAATGTAAAGAGCATATCGATCGCAATGCCCTTCTCTAGGTAGACACGTACCACGGCGACATGTCCGCTTGCTGAACCGAGTGTATGACCATCCGTCATACATGACTGACCTCGGAGCAAATAAATGACTCGTGGAGACCATTTTGTGGCATATCAACACTGGCTCTCGATCACACTTCGATTCCACCACGGGTAGTCCCCCCTCCCCTTCCTAAAATATGCAGGGGCTTGCTCGCATTTCCTGGTCAGCAGAGGCAACGAAGTCGCGCGTATACGGAATATTTAACGTCCGACCCGTTATAAATAAAGTTCAAAAAGCCAGGATGCGTTAGATACCAGCCAGTTTTCGGGCAAGTGAAACAAATTACACTGTACTGCTATGACAGGTACGGGAAAGGAATATTTATTTGTATCACGTCACTTAAACTCCTACTTTTCTAGCAGGTCTCAAACGAAAAACGATCACGTGTTAAAACAAACGTGAAAAAAGACGTATCGTATCTTGAGACATCCGATATTGATGGTTCTTGTGACATTATCAAATCTTGAGCTAGGGCCTAACGTTTTAAAAAGTGGCCAATTTAAATGTCATGAAAGTCTTTGAAAAACTTAGAATTACAAAGAAAATGGTTGATAATCTTCCGCGTGATAGCAATAGTTCATAATGAAATGTTTCGGTAAAGTTGTTTAACGAGAGACTAAAGAAACAGGGAATTCGCGGATTTACTCGTAGTCAGTTAGAATGATAAGAACTAAGGTTAATTCTACTACCGGTTAGAAAGATCAATGTTAAAAATTTGTCACAGGGAACATTTCTAACGCTTGAACGCTGGTATCGGTAATGGTTGCAAACTGACCAACCACGGAATTTTCCAGATATTTAAGTTACGTTAAGTAGATTATTTAAAACGCGAAAATGGTATATTTTAAATTTAAAATGAAGTTAAATGGCTTTTGTTATTTCCAAGCCTACTTAAATTTAATTTTTACTATGGTTTCGTATTTTTCTGGTTCCTTAGCGATTGCAGCGAAACTAGCGGCAGAAATTTTCCTTGTGTAAAACTCTCCCATAAGAAAACAAATTATGTTTCCAACCTGCAGTACAATTAACGTTACTAAGAACATATACTTCACTTTCAGTTCTGAGACTGGACGATGGCTGTTTTGACAAGCGTTTTATGAGTGAAAACCAGTGACAGAAAAGGAAATAATTCGTGTGACTTAAAGGTTGGTTTACAATTAAAACACATAAGTCCAAAACATATAACATAACAGTAGAAACTGCACGACCACAGACGCCTTGTGTAATATTAATTCGCAATTGGTTTCTTACTGCAATGTTTAACCGATAGTATTTTTCGATTAATTTGAAATATTCGTTGACGACAACCGAAAGCCGTTAAAACATATTTCAAGTGGAATCGTATTCGGAAATAATAAGGGAACAAAGAAACATAGTCTGCACAGTGTAAACTATTATTTCCGTAATAGAAACACAGTTTATAAGATTAAAATATCTTATTGCAGCTTTGTTTTCTTCTTGTGTATATTTGGAGGTAAAACCAAAATGGAATAGATTCACAAAATCCGTTGCTGTGATTGGTTGCTGTCTTATGCGTACGGTCTATAAATGTAATATTACCATTTCCCATGTCAGCATCTCTATGCAGACGACCTTTTCTTTTCAGTTGGGAAACAGTAGCACGGTCGTAGAAGAACAGGTCTGGACACTCGCTTGGAAACTTGACCCCTTTGTTGTTTGGCTGCAGTTCACCAAGTTACCGAGAATGTGTGCGTGTTTGACGCTACTATCAGGGCGGTCGAGCTAAAACTCCGCCCACTTCCCTCTCACTTTTTATCAAAACGTATTTTTTTTATAAATTTATGAAATACTCCCTTAGCTCACATTCCTCAATTATGGCTTCAGCAATCTTTATTTACTTTATAATGTAAACGCAGGAGAAAAGTGGGCCCTGATAGTAGCGCCAAACACTCACAACATTCTCGGTAACTAGATGAACTACAGCCAAACAACAAGGGTGTCAAGCAAAATACATTGGTAGATAGGCGAGTGTCCAAACCTGTACTTCTACGACCGTGATCGTTAGGTAAGAATGCATAGAAGTTAGTTCTTGTGCAGACGACCTATGCTCTATGCTTACTGTCATGTTATCAATGGTGAACCCACCTTAACGCGTGCTACATGCTTCATATAGTTAGAAGCCATTTGATAATCGAGTTTGACCGTCAATATGAAACGGTTGTCCAGATAGCCCCATTTTAATGTAAACTTTGATAAGCTATAAAATCACCGTTATTGTTTTATTTGCAGTTATGTTTCTCGTTTAGTTACAAGGAAATTGTAATACATAATGAATAACACACTTATCTTATTTTTTCATTGCTATAATAACAAGATGACAATATACAAATACACAATCGTGTTATTTTTGGTCCAGAGCCAATACTCTCACAATAAGGTCTCAAAGAGCCCACCGTCGACCCCAACGCATGTGTCAACTCGCTGAAGAAGATGACGTGTTGTCGTCGAAGATCATCGCGACGTTCCGGTATTACAGTAAAAGCATCCACTATTCGAGCGAGTAGATCGTCTCGTTTATTAACTTTACTTCTGTAGACCTCACCCTTCCTCCAACCACATAAATCTAAGGAGTTGGGGTCAGGAGACATTGGTGGCCAGGGAATAGCACTACCGTGACCAATCCACCGATTAAGGAAATGGAAATGCAATCCTGTGTAAATGGTCAGCTCATAAAAAACAAAAAATTATGTAGCTAAAGAAACTATATTGTTTACATACGAAGATATGAACAATTTTCAATTGCAAGTTTTTTTATAAATAAATTAGCTTCAGATCTGTGGTGGCTCGAGGGTAATTGGCCAGAAGGGCACAAGTTGCCAAGAACTGACCACTCCTGTGAACGCAACGCCGTATACCAATGACCATGAACTATCTACTGGCTACTTATTGTGTTGTGACCAGTCAGTAATAAGCGGCACCTACATACCAGCGTGTCAGTGGCTGTAGACTCAACTAGGGCACATCACTATACAGTTCTCTGCAACTTGTGCACTCCCTGGCAACAACCTATCAGCCGCCACTGCTTCGGGTTAAGCCAAAGCAATGTAGTAAAACCGAAATATAAGCTATAAAATAAGTAATTGGCGTGTTACTTTTATGAAACCGTGTTAATTTTGACTTTAATTAAAACAATTCATTATTAAATAAAAATTTCAAATCTATGCATTGTCTCCGATTTTCCTTTTTTTTTTTTTCCGCTGATGTAGAAATTAAACCAGGATTATAGCACATTGAAGGTGCACACGGAAACTTTTTGAAACTTGTGAATACCTACGAAAACCCTCGCAATTACGCTTGAAAACGAATTTAATCAAATTAGCAATGGAAACTCATCAGGCGTACTTCTCCAACGAGTTCAGCCGTCGGTGACAATCGTGAAATTAGCGCGTAAATATCAAAGAGTTGGCCGGCATCGATTTGAGCAGTTACGTATGCCGCAAATCCGACACGAGAGCGTGCAGGGACGCAATTGGAACAGTCGCGTGCGGTGAGCTGTTACAAAGTAAGCTGGTGTTTGCTCAGTACTGTACAATGTCGGTGTACGCATCAGGAACCATTAACAATCGCACAACTGGGTCTAACACAGTGCAATGCGGCCACACACAAGTTAGCTGCAAGGCACCCATTATACATATAGTTTGACGTCCGTTGTACAACTACGTCTGAGAGGCTAGCAAGTACAGTTGAGAACAAACGCAGCTTACCTTGCAACATAGTCACCACACGCCACTGAATTGGAGAGTCGTTCATGAACGGCTATATGGAGACCGTACTATGGAATAAGATTGTCGGACCATCCGCCGACAACGCGTCAGACGCGAAGACACAGAATATTTAGGAATACAGAAGTGAAATAACCAGTAGGATGGCTTCGCTGGCCAGCAACGTGGCTGAAACGCTCACCGCCAATCAGCGTAAGGCGACTTCTCTGCTAACCGACAACCAGGCCAGTAGAACACCTGCCGTAATATGAAGGAGCCAAACAGCCACGGGGCTGGTATCAACAACCTTGGACAGCCAATATCAGCGAAGTTCGCCTGTATCAAATTAGCCGCCACGTCATTTCACGTCTGTGTTACTATTTAGTTTGTGGCGAAGAGTTGCAGTTCCAAATAAATGTTAGTTGTAGTTTCCTAACCAAACTAAAGTATCCTTTGATTAATCGCACATTTATATCATAATTTATTTTGTATTTAATTTATTTTTTTTATTGGTCCTGACATCTTGTCGACAGCGAGGTCATTTAAGACCAATACATATAACTTTAAACAAGAAAAGCAATTGGAAAAGGAATCTTCCATGGCCTACGTTTAGGAAATATCACAGAATTGCTCTGGAGCGATTTGTGAAACAATGGAAAACCGAAATCAAGATGGCTGGAGACAGGGATCGAATCCGGGTCGTCCCGAACGCGAGTTCAACGTCTTACCTTTGCGTCTACACGTTATACAATGGTATTTTTTTAACTAATCTTAACTATCTTAAGGAAGCTTAAATAATCGAGATTATTCTAAACTCACCGCCTCAGAAGACAGGAAAATTAAGGGGAGATGGTAAGCACAGAACGGTGTACTGCATAATTTGGTCTCCAGCTAGACGTTTATCAAGTCTCTCGCGAGCAGGCATTAATCGCGACAGAGACTAGAAAGTAATACAGACGTGCATTGAAGTGGCGGCTCAGTTGATACGGGCGAACTTCGCCGCTTATTGGCTGCCCGAGACTGTTGATATCAGGCCAGTGTCTGTTAGGCTCCTGCATGTTACAGCACGTTTCCTACTGGACTGGTTGCCAACTAGCAGGGCAGTCGCCTTACGCCGATTGGAGGGACGGCATTTCCGCCATGCTGCTGGCCAGTTGAGCCATTTTGTCAGCGAGTGTGGCTGAGTATTCCGTCCTATCGATTATTTTACTTCTGTAGACCTAAGCTTTCTGTGACCGCGAGCTCGTGCTTTTATGGTCAGATTTTTACACAGTAAAGGCGGGGCTGTGGATGACTCACACCCACAAGTACAAAACGAGGGGAAGGGGGGAGATGAAGGTGGAATGCCTTTTCAAGCGCGGTCGTATTGTAAATACACGCAGCCGAAGACATGTTCGTGTCCGCGAACAATCGCGGACTCCGACTAGGTACTTAGCTTTTACCGATATTAAATGCACACAGAGCTCGCGTGACTCGTGCGTCACTGGGGGAACTACCTGCCTTCTATGGCTAACATGCTTGTGCTAAGTATACACGAGGCACTGAAACTGAAATATTATTTTACTACCTCTCGTAAAGTAGCAGGGCTATGCACAGAAAAATTTGTATTTTTATGTGTGCCAAACACTATACAACTCTTACAAATTGCATTAATAGTAATTTCTCACATTAAAAATATTTTGCAGTTCCATAGTTTTCGTACAAGCACATGTAAAAGTAGCGTATCGACTATTTTTGCTACTCACCCAAAATAAAACCTATTTAAACGCTGCGAGTAAAACAATTAAAGTGAAAGTATACGTTTTAGCTACAGAATGACAACTTTGTACATTCACATACAATTTGTTTGTATTAAAATATATCTTAAATGTACCTAAACGTTTGCATATTTAAAAAATTACGTGAAATAAAATGGTGTCATTATGTAGCTTAACACATTTCATTTCACTATACAATTTTTTCTCTCGTATCGTTTTAATAGTTTTTATTTTGAGTAAGGAGCAAAAATTATGGAACCGAAAAATAATGTGTTTGTGGGACGATAATATTTAAGAGTTGGACAGTGTTTGGTACAATTATAAAACAACATATTTTTCGGCGATGAGCAGTCTTAGGGGAAAACATAAAATTGATAATTATTTACATATAAAATGTATTTGACTTTAGCAATTAAAACTCTATCAACGTTAAAGAATAGAGCAAGGTTCTGTGGTTTATTTAAGTTAGTATAGATGACATCGCCTTCATACATCTGGAGAAACGTGCGGATTAGAAAATTGATTTCCTACTTTGGACGATTTCACATGCCGTAAAACAACTAGCCGGCAAATTACGTCATAAATCTGGCAATATGCATTTTATGCTCTAAACAAGTTACATTTTCATATATGAAACCGGAACAGGCATTATGATAAAAATATATAATTCTAAACTGACGACAGTGTTTACCCCTTAAGACCGCTCGCTTAACCGAAAGCAGCGGATTGAGTAAGGAAATCTAACTACGTGTTGAACAATATTCGTTACATCATTAAAAAATATAGCGCTTACGGATGAAAACAATTTTTATTGTATTGAGAGGAAGAAAATGTAATCCCAAGAATAATCAGGCGTAAAAAATTATTGGCCTGTGCTTTTCAATGGAAAATACTATTTTTTTTATGGGTTCCAGAGTATCTAAAACAGCCAACAGATTCTATAGCGACGTGGGCCTCGCTGTGTTGAACCAAAATGTTTGTGGAAGCATAGGTTTGACCGGTGGCAGGCCTCACCGATAATAATTTAATATGTAAAGCCTATTCTTCCTCTCACCAAGTCACTGGAGTAGGCAGCGCCCTTAAGGGGCCTGCCTACCTTCGCTTCAAACGCGTTGCAGCGAGTAATGACTATTTTTTGACGAAACTATACTTAACTAAAGTTATATTTGTATATCTACGAAATGAACACACACACTTCAAACTATGTCACTGTAAATTTAAAAATTCGTCAAGTTAATTAGAAACATTATTTTCTGGTCCCTCAAAATGGCCAAAAAAATAGGTTTTCCAGACTGCGTATCTGAAAAAATAACAACCGTATTCGAAAAACACAGCTATAGAAACAAGCGTTAGACTTTGATCTATGCTGCCTACAAATAAATTAATTTAGATACCACTGAAAGTCCCATAGGAAAAAGGATAATAGTAAAGAACTGCAGCCAGCTGAGTGACTTGCACGGAGACGATAACGCATTACGTACGTCGGTCAACGACAATCTTACCGCTCCTGCCTCACACACAAATACAACCTATCTAAGGAGGCCCCTTAAGAGGGCATGGTACGTAATACAGAGTTAAAGCCATCAAGTTTCTCAAAGCCAATTTGTAAAAATTGACAGACATCAATCCTAGACACAAGATTTTGCAAACTTCTTGAACAGAACCTAGTAACGTATTTCCGAAGAACAATTTTTGACGTCGAAATTCCGTACATTTAATCGTGGCGCAAAAGGTAACGCTCAAGAAATCCAAAATTCTGGGTGAATGTTTGCTTATAAAGTTGGAAATACCAATATCTAAAATTGTTGTTTTGTAGTTTTTATTTAATATTGACTTTAAAAATCGCGTGGATTTAAGCTGGTGTTTATGGCGTATATTTATCTACCACACACTTTTAAAAGGTCTGAGAACGTGTGAATATTAAGGTGGCCGTCTGTCAAGGGCGCCGAGCAGTGTGCAAGCTTCGGCCGTTACAAGATTATTCGAACACTGATCAATGCACATCTTCTCTAATGAATATCATTCAAATAACGATACACATATGTCTACCCGTTTCAGTTTCATTATTAATAGGGCCACGAATTTTTCGCGAAAAGAATTTAGCCCCGGGTTGTCTCAGTGTATTACGTTCACATCTGTAGTTGTGCTTCGTAGACAGATATTGGATGTTTTAACTCTTGCGTGTCTTGAGGTTTCGCCTTCAAATTACAGACGTGTGGTGTTGCTGTAACGCTATTGTGATTGGCACAGTCTGATGAGAGACGTCACTTCACGTAGACACACTGCCAATAACAATGGAGCACAGCTGCAGATGTGCGCGTAAGGCAATGAAACAAAGCGGGGCAAACATTTTTTTTTTTTCACGAAAAGTTCGTGGCCCTAACAATTGATCACTAAAGCGTATTTTATAGCTGCCGATAATGGCGGAAATGGATGCTGCTTTTAAAGTACGAAAAATTTGCTGCAGAATTTTTTAAAGGTTAAGAGTACGTGGTAGATAAATAAACGCTGAAAACACCAATTGATTTACACGCTTTTTTTCGAAGTCAATATTGATAAAGTACTCAATGACAATCCTAGATAATGGTATATGCCAACATTATGAGTAAATATTTATCCAAAATTACTAATTCGTTACACGTGATCTCTTGCGCCGCAGTTAAATGCACGAGGTTCCGGCGTCAGAGATTGCGCCTCAGAAGTTCGTAACACTGGAAACAATTTTGTTTAAAACGTTGGCTAAAACTATTGTCTAGGATTGCTATTGTTTAATTTTCGCAAATCGGCTTCAAGAAACCTACAGTTATAGATTAATACTTTTAGCGTTGAATTATGATACCACGCCCTCTTAAGGACGTGTTTGATAAACCATTATTGTAAATACTACGTCATAAAATGATACGGTCACCTTTGAACGTCTCGCAGAGAGAGGTGTATCGTCTGCACGGCAGTTCAGTGACATGCGCCTAGAAGCCATGGGGAGACGTGATGCGAGTGTTGTGTCGCCCTTATAGCTTCCGGACTTCTAGGGCATCGAACACGCGAAAATAGTGAAAAAGGTCTACGGTAGGATAATAACAACTGTAGAGATGTTGTACTTGTAAAAACACTGACAATTCTATGTAGAATATTTAATAGTAAAAACAAACCGCGAAAACGGCTCCGTTTTTTTTTTTTTTTTTTTACCGAAGATGACTCTCCTAGGACCGATATAAGCCATTAACAAGGATAATTAAAATTGTATACTTGCATGTAAAGATATTTAAGCGCGTTGGCTTCGAAAATATTTTTCCGTGGTAGTTTATTCGAGAGGTCATGAAGTAGCTCTTGGAGTATAGAATTAACTAATTTATGTACGAGATTTTAAAACGTTCGTTGCAATGGGAGTTTACAGTTAGAATTGAGTGGTTTGTGGACATACGCCATTGCTAATATTTTCCTGATCAAACCTGTGTTGAATGACAAAATACGAAAACGAACAAGAAAAAACAAATATTAAACACACATAAAAAATAGAGAAAAAAAAGGAACCCTAGGGGAATTCTGTCAGTTTTTCCAACATAATTGTTATATTAGACAAAAAAGAATTCTATACATAAAATTCAGTCGAATATATACCGAACACCCGAGAAACAAAAGACGGACACAAATATAGAACCAAATTCTTAATACGAAAAAAAAAAATTGGGAATAGACAAAAAACCAGTGAACAGTGGACAACAAACACAAGACAATAGCCAACACGACACAAGTATTTTTCATTGGATTTAACTTGTGGCATTTTTTAGTTGGTTTTTTCTTGTGGCATTTTTTCGTTGGTTTTTACTTGTGGCATTTTTTCGTTGGTTTTTACTTGTGGCATTTTTTCGTTGGTTTTTACTTGTGGCATTTTTTCGTTGGTTTTTACTTGTGGCATTTTTTCGTTGGTTTTTACTTGTGGCATTTTTTCGTTGGTTTTTACTTGTGGCATTTTTTAATTGGTTTTTACTTGTGTCATTTTTTCGTTGGTTTTTACTTGTGGCATTTTTTCGTTGGTTTTTACTTGTGGCATTTTTTAGTTGGTTTTTACTTGTGGCATTTTTTCGTTGGTTTTTACTTGTGGCATTTTTTCGTTGGTTTTTACTTGTGGCATTTTTTAGTTGGTTTTTAGTTGTGTTGTGTTGTCTATTGTCTTGTGTTTGTTGTCCACTGTTCATTTTTCTCTATTTCCATCTTTTTTCATATTGAGAATCTGGTTATATATTTGCCTGTCTTTTGTGTCTGTGTGCTGTGTAGATATTCGACTGAATTCTATCTCTAGAATTGTTTTTGTCTGATATAACAATTAGTAAAAAAAAAAAAAAACATACAGAACTCCTCTGGGATTAATATATTTCTATTTTTGTGTATGTGTTTTATATTTTGTTTTTTTCTTGTTCGTTTTCGTATTTTGTCATTCAACACAGGTTTGATCAGCAAAACATGAGGAATGGCGTATGTCCACAAACCTCTAAATTCTAACTCTAATTTCTGTACGTCAGTATTGTTTAACTGTTCGCCACAACAACAGTAATATTTCATACTTAGTTATGCAGAACTATATACCCAGAATATTTTTCATTATTTTTAGGAGAATACGATCTCAAGTCTATAAGCAGTGCAGTATGTGGTGCAGGTATAAAATATAAAAATATTGAATGTTATTTAGTGAACAACAACCATGCACAACTTCCGTAAAAGTTCCTTACATGTTCGGGAGGTGGTTTATAAATAATTATGTTTACCCTGACTCTATGCACCGCGCACGGCGATCTAGCAAGACGTTACAGTATATAATCTCGTCGACAGCGAGGTTATTAGTGACAGAATCAGTGGTTCAGTTAGAAATTAGTGAAAAAGTCGGCAATGTCCAGTTATCAAGATCATCCCTGCATTCTCCAGGAATTATTTCGGGTAACCATAGATAACCGAGTGCGCGTGTGTCATTCAACATTTATGTTTAGGCTGCATGATTTCAGCCAATTAAGGGGCATCAAATGGTTCGATGTCGAGCGGACGACTAGAATACTCAATCTTCAATAAAATCTGAACAACTCACAAAATTCAATGAGATTTTTTTTTGCTCAGTAGATATTTTATCAGCGGACGTTTATTTACGTATCACTATTCGGTATTATGCTTTACTTTAGAGTAAAAAAATTAAAAACTGTTTTTAGAAAAATATGGGCTTGAAACCACAAAATTTACAAAAATGTAAAACTGTCATTTTTATAATTTTTAATATGACTATTTCTAGACCTCCACAAAAACACAATTTCAAAAATACTCGCGTTTTCATGTGGAAATAATTTGAACATCTTTAAACGTATCGCACAGAGATTTTCTGACAGTAAAATAATTTTCAAATAAAACCACAAGTATTTTTGAAATTATGTTATTATAAAAGCCTAGATATTATCATATTAAAATTATAAAAATGACAGTTTTTTATTTTTGTAGATTTTGTGGTTTCAAGCCCTTATTTTTCTAATAACCGTTTTTAATTTTTTACTCGAAAGTAAAGTACACTACCACATAGTTGTATACAAATAAATGTCCGCCGATAAAATATCTACTCGGCAAAAATCTCACCGAATTTTTGATAATTAGATCAGATTTTATTGACGATTGAATATTCCAGTCATCCCATCGACATCGTACAGTGAAAACACTGCATGTATTACTAAAATTAATTTTTACACGCACAAAATGTACATACACACATAGAGCCTATTATATATAACATGGTTTCAACATATTTTCTGTAGAAACTGTGTGGATTTCTAGTGTTTTCTGAACTCCGCGAGGCAAATATTAGCGATTTTTATACACATAATTAATGTGTGGAGCATCTTGGCACAACTGGTTAGTGAATGCATGTTTACTTATACTACGAAAACAATTTAATGCTATTTAACTGATTATGAGGTATTCTAACCTTTCGTATCTTATTTCTGTATAATTAAAAACAATTTAAAATGACACTTCTTACTGTTTCACAATACAATAAAAATTTAAGCAATAAGTATATTAAATACCTTTTACGTTTCATTTAAGTTCAATTAGTGTGTCCGAGGTATTAAATATTTTTTCCACTGCACTTGTAAGGTATGCTTTGAAACTATTAATAACTTCCCACTATTTCTGTAAGTATTAAACTCGCCTTCGACCTGTGAAACTATAAAAGTATGACTAAACTATCCAGCAACAATTTTGTGGTTACTACAAATAGATTGTTATTAGTCGTCAATCCAAATCGACAATCGAGCACCAATGAAACTATTTTACTATTTTCAGCCTTTAGTGTTTTTTTAGAACATCAAATACATTTATCGATTTCGATGAAAACATTTGCCTAACTGAACCTTCCAAAGGGAGAAAATACTGCATTTTAAAACAACATTATGTCAAACGTTGAAGGATCGAACATATTATTGCCCACAAATCACTTTGTTAGTATTTTTTTTTTCAGTATTTTTTCCTGTAACATATATTTATTACTTTTATAATGTGGTTACGCCACAAACACACACATATACATAGTGCATTTTATTGAGTAGTTTGTGAATAAATCCTAGCAAAACATTACAAAAACCATCTATAAATAAATAAAAAATATATAAAAATATAATTCTGCGAACGGAATATCGGTTCAAATCCATTTGTCAGGTTCATAGTGTAATAGCACCTTTGGTTTCATTGATTAGTTTTACTGGGTCAGATCAATTAGTTCACTAACTCCTCAAGAAAAATGATACTAAAATAAGATAACTAACGCTTGTTCTTTGCGATTATACAGTTTTAAGCCACTCGGAAAGTGTTGTTCGGTTTTCCTTAAGGGCGTTGTGCGCCGTAAATTTTTTTTTTTTTTTTTGTATTTGTGCCAAACACTGTTCAACTTGAACACATCAGATAACACGTAATTTCCCCAAATAAAAAAAAATTAGGCCCCATAGTTAGAGACACTGGAAAATCGCGAAAATATTTAAAATAGTCTCCAATAAACTGTAGTATCGCAATCGCGACACGTGTGAACAGTTTTCTGGCAAATCTCACACGTTCTGAGTTAAAACTGTACAGTTATAATTCGGTCTGTTGAAGAGGGACACAGTGCTTCATATAAACTATAGCCAATGTCGATACAAAACCTCCATTGTTATACATAGCATGTTGGAGCCTAGCAAACAATCAACTTTTCCCGCGATATACCAGTGTCTCTACCCATAGTTTTGCATAATCACTCATCAAAGTCACAAAATGGCCATTGCGGTGTAGCCAAAATAATAAAAAAATTAACTAATCAATTCAAAATTACAGGAACTGAAAGTTAGTGTATCAATGCATTTTATGACATGTTTGACCAAAGTTAGTTTTGAAAATTTCAGTAGTAGCCGAAAGTCAAAGTTATGCAAAAATTTACTAATTTTCATCAATTAAAAAAAAATACACACATGTATCGCTTTGTGTTTACAAAAGTGTCGAAGTAGCTCACATCATTAAGTATCAATATGAATTATCCTGTTTCTGTTAGTGAATAATTTTTCATTATTTTGGCTACACCGCAACTGCAATTTTGTGAATTTGACAGGTGATCATGCTAAAACTATGGGACCTAATTTTTTTTTTATTTTGAGAAATTACATGTTATCTGATGTGTAAAATTTGAACAGTGTTTGGCACAAATATAAATTTAGAATATTTACGGGTCCAACGTCCTTAATGCAACTGATATGGTGGGGTATTAAACTAATATTTACTGACGCTTAAACGTCGTTGCTCACTTTTCCGAGAAAAAAAAATGAGCGTAATGATGATTACAGTTATTCCGATAGTGACGGGGGTCATTACCTCCATTATCGACCAAAGAATCCGAGTTTGCCTAGGTCAATCTCCGCGTCGTCATTTACGTATTTTAATGACTCGTAGTTAGCAGCTGATCGTGACGTGTATCTCATTCTCAGTTATTAGATAAGGAAATTATGTCTCGTTACCTATAACCAACAAACATTTTTCTGGAATTGCAATGATTCATCTGCTTGGAGCAAAACATTTCAGAAATAAACGGCTGGCCGCCACTTTCCGGTCAGTGGTGTGGGCTGTTCAAGGTAAAGGGAGCAAATTTTTGAAGATTCTCTATTCTTAAATATTACTGAAAACATAGATTGCTAAGACCTCAGACTTTATATTTAGATCATGATGTAATATAGGGTAAATAACCTATATATCATGATATACCCTAATATCGTGACAAACCACGCTGCGGACCTCACAAAATTGGGAAGGATCTGTATACCGAGTTCACTAGGTTACCGTAATGGATAAGTAAATTGTAGTTTAGGCAATAAGTGACCAATACATCTAATACAAGATCGCAATGAATATGTCCAACATATTTCTGGTACTGAAATTCGAAGCCTTAGTATCACGAAGTACTGTAGGTTTACCATATACACAATGTTTGGCATTTTATTATACTAAAATTTGGATATAAAGTACAAACTTGGTAAAAGGAAAGTTATAATAAAGAAATTAAAAAAGAGCTCACTTACCGAAAACAGGCTATGAAACACTCAGGTCAATACTGTTGCGTTTTGCGACACCCTATATGACTCTAGAACAGTAGTGCTCAAGTCACTTACTAAGTATTAAAACTATCGTAAATTCCCACACTACTATAATTACAAAATACGTTAAGTAAATTAATTAAAATATAAATCATGTTTAGAATTCACCCACAGTATTGGTTTTTGTTATCAAAATACGAGGAGAGCGCAAAGATAACTGTACTTAACCTTAAACGGTTGGTACTCTTTTTAATTTACAGACAAAATGAGTAGCTCTATAATTAATCTATTTCATATTTGTATAATTCTTTTAAAGGCTACATATCTTTATGTTATTGGAGTACGACTTGTAAATAAATTATGTTTCTTCTATCTAATTACAATGCTATGATGCAAATGACATAAAAAGGCAGAATGCAGTGATTGTCCCTTAATATGCTATGTTAGTATCCTCGATCACTATACCTAACATAACTATCATTTCTAATAAGCAAATTCACATAACAAGGTATCAAACAACCAAAATATCTCGTAAATAAAATTATTAAATATATGCACAAAAATTGACAGCTTGAAAAACTTGAGATACATATTTTAAAAGAATAGTTTAGGTATACATGACATGACGCAATACCAATTTTACTCAAGTGATGTAGTGACCGTTTAAAATAATATGTTTCCTTATTAAAATAAAAGCAAATAATTAAAAACTTTGGAAATTTAAATAGTTTGAACTGTACATGTTAAATTTTAGCCTACATATGTTCCCAAATATCTAAAAGCAACTACAAATAGTTTTATACTATTTTCACGTATAATATTTATAATAGTGTAGCGCTGCTAATTAATAAAATGTTATTTTGCAACAATAATAAACATGATATGGACTGTAACTGTAAACTTGCTATACATTTTGTTACAGGTAACATCTCAACGACAGAAAACAATAGTTAACCAATATATAATAATTAATAAGTTCAGTTTAGAAATAAGCAATAATGTTGTTTACATTTTAACACAATGTAAATACGGAGTTTAAACTAAACACAACACAGCAGTTTAGTATGACTTATTTTTATGGATAATCATATTATAACTTATAAGTAATTTGTAAATTATCATTTCGAATAATCCCTGGAACTAATGCTGTGTGCTAGCGACTATTTTTTACTGTCAAAGCAAAGCAGTTTCATCACGCTGCGAATTCTAGCGTACGTTTACCTGATTTTGCAAATATTTCTATCACAGAATCAACATTAAAAACTATATCTATGTGAATATGCAATAGGGCAGGATCAGTTATTCTGCCAGCCGCCGCGCGAGTTTCTCTCTTAATATAATAATATAAAATTATAATTTTTTTAGTTTCAGTTAATGTTCTTATATGTTTTACCGTTGTCCCGCTTTGCTACATATAATATGCCATAGCTAGTTCAAAATCACATTTTTTACACGAATTTTTTGAAAAACTGGCAGTTAGTTAACGTTGATGTTTACTATTTCCATATTTAAAGGAAGGTTGGTAGTTACGCATAAAATACTAAGTTTGCCGTAAAAATAATTAGTGTAACCACAAAAAAAATGCACAAAAATGCCTTAGCTACGCCACAGGTGGTGTACCTACCCACTCATGGAGGAAGGTTAATGTAAATGCTCCGTTAAAGTAACACGAGAGTAAATACACTCACCATTTCCTCGCAGACGCACGCGGAGAGTAAGACTGCTGGGAAACAATGTTTAAAATCAATGCCACGTCGCTACGCTTGTGCGATCCGACACGAAACGAAATAGTCTAAACTGAACGAAACAGACGTTGAAACATGAGGTAAATACGCTGTGTGTTTGAGATAAAGCGAATTCAAATGGACTTCATAATGACTGACTCAGGAGCTTGTATTTCTAAGAACAAGAGGGGCTACAGGAGAGGGCAGCAACTGTCTGTATTGCTCAGTGCTTCTTAGCACAGGTTACGCCGACACCAATAAACTGCCTGCTGCTTGCTACTGGCTATTCTTCATGGTGCAAACACGGCGACGAGGTTACAAATGTAATATTTTTTCATAGTCGTATTTGATTGTGTAAAAAAAAAAAATATCGATTCGAAAACCACAAGAAGATGAAGAATACAAATACATAACGTGTGGAAAACATCGTCGTTTGTAGTGGGAAAACTATACATCCTTTCCTTATCTCGTTATTTCTTGACAAAGCCTATCTGGAACTCGAGTTGTGGTCTTAGGGGGAGGGGCATGCACCCGTGGCCCCCCTCCCTTGGATCCGCCCTTGCCTCGAAAACAATATTTGGGTACATCCATGCATAGTGTAGTGCGTGAGGTAAATGTTGGTAAGAGACTCACGTGCTCGGACCCTGCACAGCCTGCTGAGCACGACGCCGGCGGAGTTGGCGGCCCTGCAGCGGTACGTGGCCGAGTGCACCTCCGAGTTGTACTCCTCGGGCGAGAAGGGCGGGAAGTGAAGGCTGCCGTTCGCCAGCAACTCCCTGCAACAAGTGAACTTCCTCATATTTCTATACTTGCCTGCCAGTTCCACCAATGAACCCACAGGACGAGTCGGAAAGACCTCCTGGAGAAGAGAAGCAAAATATAATAATACTCTTACAAACAATTGAGCAATAAATAGCCCGGTGGCCAGTTATAACTACTTTCTCAAACACTTACAAAATACCTCCTAAACCGTCTAACCCCTTTCTTCCTCACCAACTCGTCCAAAATAAATTCCACTTCCTCACCGACCTTCATAGCAGTGACTGCCTATGCCGTTAGTTCTGCTCCTGACGATTTTAATCTTTTCGCCATCATTCTATCTTCCCCGTAATAGACATCCTAACTTAACGTATAAGGAAAGTGGTTGATATATTTCTGGACTAGGCGTTCGTAGGAATCTGCCGATCTCGGAAAGATGAGATGAAATATGCTTCTACAGTAAAGAAGCAATACATGCGACAACGTGTGAAACATTATTTTAGAGCTGTTCCCTTGCAAATTATTTTCAGCTTAACACTATTTCTTGGCCATCACAATTTGCTAGTGAAAAAAAAAAAATGTATTCCTAGGGAGCACAAAAAAAAATCTGGTAGAATAAATATCGGCAAAATAGTTTGTAGCTGCAACAATAGTTTTTTTCGTTGTGACGGACACGGGGCTGCCCTAAACAAACCCAACGGCCAACGGCAAAAGTCCGCAAACATTACCTCACGCGAAAAATCTGAGTCAGCCCCGTCGGTAATGGAACCCGAATCGTCTTAGTGGGAAACGAGTGTTCTGACCTTACACAACTGCGATTCATTAAGAAAGCTAATATGTAGAGGGACTGGAAAATTGCAAAATATTTGCATAACAAGCAAGACTGCGAACTGGCGTTAATTTAACCTATTCAGGTAGTAATTAGGTAACGGCCCATACGCCACTCCTTTCAGAATTTCAAGCCAATTTAAAACGTGCAAATAGCCGAGAACAGATTCGTGTCCTGAGCAACATGGTGTGAAGCTGTCTGCATCACCAGGGAAGCAATCAATGTACAGCTAACCCCATATAATTCATATAACAGTGAAGACTATCCGGTAATTTTCTTGTGCTTACTGAGAGTAACCAAACGAATAGCACACATAATGAAGTTTTATATCAACAAACGTTTAATATCACATTCCCCATTGTTGAAACAATGACGGAGCCGTTACAGTTAAGTACTTTACTTTTAATTACAGGTGCACCAGTGCTGTAACGTCCTACAGAAAGATCTCAAGAAGACGGTATGTGAACTATATCTAGGTATTTTGTACTCTGTCTGTATAGTACTATTTTATTCTACCTTGTATAGTTTTGTTTCCTTCCTTAATCGGAGAGTAAACTCTATCTCTTAATGTACTGTGAACAGCAATACCGGACATGGTTTATCCTCAAGAGATTGTTGCCTACTAAAATGTAGCCATGGGGTATTGATGAGTTAATGTGTTGAAAAAAAAAATTCTCGGTAAATTAATACGAAAGAAAATTCTGTTACACAAAAACAATTCCCGTTGGAATTTGCGCAGTGAATACTGTCACGGAAATGAATTTCAGAAATCTATATTCTCTTTTATTTTTTTTGTGAAACGTTAAATTTTATATCATGTAAGTAATACACACAAATACGATGGGTGTCACATATGCAGACTTACGCCAATTTAAGAGAGTGGCGGGTAATACTGGAAATTCACAGCAAATGGACGAACTTTTCTTAATCAATTGAATTTTAAATGCGTAAAAGTACTAAATGTTTTATTGTATTTTCTGCCTAAGAGTAGCAACTTCAAACTAGAAAGAAGCACTTTGTGGTTATTTTTATTTATAACAAACATTGTTTGAAATTTTTATTATTTTTTAAATGTAAATCATGTAACATATAATTATTCCTAGTAAACTATATTATAAATTAATTATTGCTATAACAGGGAAAATTATGAAAATTGCACGTCAAGTGAACAAAATTTAAGGCATAGTAAAATAATAGCTGTTCGGTATAATATGATGATTTATTTATGGTGATTAATCTGAGATATTATAGTAAGACCAGTTGACGTAACATTATATTATAATACAAACGAATTAAATTTATGTAAATTACATTGCAATATACGTCTTCTTGTGTAGTTTACATAATTTTATTACACGCATAAAGTTAATCTACACTCATCGCTAATATTTTGTCTCATATTTAAGACCACGGGCTATTTTAGTAAGTGTAATTTTTTAAATCCTGAAAGAGGGCAGATATCGCAAAATGTTTACATAGAAATGTTGGAAATTGTTTGTGTAATGCAGCCAATGTTTTTCAAATCAGAAGTTCATATAATTATGGCTAATTATCGACTTAATGAAATTTTATTTAAGTCAATAAAAAATTAATCAACATTGTAAAAGTAAAGAAAAATTTAGGCTACATTATACAAACAATTTCCAACATTTTTGTGTAACAGTTTTTGATATTTTCTTGGTTTCAGAATTTAAAACATAAAACTTACTAAAGTAGCATAAATAGGAACCCGCAGCTTTAAGAAAATAACACACACGAAGCATTGAACAGGTAGAACATTAAACACATTTAAATATTGGATATTTTATGAAATTGGAAATGTTAATTTTGGGAACTTCACTAACAAAATATTGCATGTACATCCCTTAATAATTTAAGACAAATTTTTCAATATCTGAGTAACAACCAGTGGCGTTCAAAAAAGCATACATCATAAAAAATACACCTCGTAAATTCGCAATAGTATAAATTTTGAACAAAAATAACGTTAATGATTCTTCAGTTAATTATGACATAACCTAAAAATAATTAAAATCAAAATAAAGCACACATATTAACGGATTAACAAAATGAACCTAAGGTCCCAGTCAGTTGGTAAGTTAATAATACAAAAAACATTATGTTGCAACTACCCGAAGAAAGTTGTGGTAAATAAGACACAAGAAACTCGCAACAAAAATTATGAAAATATTTGATCGAATGACACAAACACAGAGACTTTATATTTTTGGTACGAGTATTCTCTTTTACTTCACGATATCTTTGCAAAATTTAGCTTTGAGGTTCGTAAACCCGTGGCCTTGTTGCTACTGGTCTGATTTTTTTTAGATAAGTTATATTTTAAGTTTTTTATTGCTATTGCACACAGGCATGCTGTTTGCAGGACAAAGAGACATATCATAAATAGACGGTGATCGATGTGATGCCTATCAACTTAACAACATATGTAACTACCACAGTGAACTGTTTCCCGTCACGAAGGTACTTTGTGTTTGTTCAATACTGATGGCGTTGCTTCAGTTCCTGGAATCTATTGGCAGTATTCCGTTTGCAGATAATATACTAAATTTTACACTACTCCAATAAGTGTTAATATTTTTTTATGAAAACTACTTTTTACATAATGTAATAAAAGCTACACTGCAACACAAAATAGTACTTTACGTATGGTCAAAGCAAAGTTTCGGAAATATTTTCTTTCTATAATCATAAATACTGTCTGACACGTCAAACAGGTACAACATATACATAATATGTACCTTCGGTATTGTAAAATAAGTATTCGTCAGTTTTTACCACCAAGGATTGGATGTTTTAACTCTCACGTGTCTTAGTGTTCTACCCGCCAATCACAGACGTGTGGTGTTGCGGTAACCTTACTGTGATTGGCGCAGTCAAATGTGAGACGTCACTTCACAAAGACATGCTGCCAATAACTACGAAGCAGAACTGCAGATGTACAAGAAAGGCACTGAAACAAACTGGGACAAAATTGTTTTCGCGAAAAGTTCATGACCCTATCGATAGGCATTTCCTTCACATTGCCGGCCAGCAAAGGCATTTTGTTGTTGTGTGCGAATGAGTTTAGCGTCTTGCCTGCTATTTCACGCCTGTATTCCTATATACTCTGTACCCTGACCTAGATGTTAACGTTAACTAAATCCTTCACTCGACTTATCTCTACCACAGCCTACGATAGTGTTAAAATTAAGAATACGATACACCATTTTTACCTGTTTTACGATAATCATATTAAAGTCCTTAACAAATACACACATAGAAAATTCTTTTCCCAGTTTTTAAAAAAGAGTTATAATATGTTGACGTTTTTTTTTTAAAAACAAACTACACAGTGGTTTTGACTTGTTATGTGATTAAGAATATTCTCACTAATGAATTATAAGTAAAATGTATAAACATTTTTGGCTCAAAATAATTATACTGCTGTAAATATTAAAAACAATTTCTAACAGAACTATTAAACAGTTAAGTGGTATATGCTCTCGTTTAGGAACAAAAAATACTGCCATGAAAGCAGTTTATATTATGGATAATAGCCTCAAATTATATTTATACATACAATGAAGTACCCTACTCACTTACTCAAGCACCGTCAACCTACAGTTCAAACTGCTGGATATGGAGACTTGAAATTTTAAGGGTGGTTATCGATTTAGAATAAGCACCCACTAACAATGAATTTTTCGAAATTAAAAAATTAAGGGCGTAAAAAAGTAGTGAAATGTGTTTTCAATGAAACCTCGTTACCGCTTAAAACAGTTTTTTTAGATATCGAGGTGATTTGTGCTTCATAATGAAACTTACATAAATTTTTAGTACGTAATTTTTCAAATTGTACAGCGCACCGACGCAGTATTTCCGACTGACAGAACTGTGTACAGTTAGTATCACGGAAAACAACAACACACGAATAATAAAATCAATATTGCGTGAAAATTTTGTTCTTGCTATCGACATATGCAAGTAAAAATTACATAAATACTTGAAAAAAAATTGACTTCACGTACAAATGCAGTATATTTCAAAATTCAATTCAATTATTAAGCCATGACTAATGATCGTATTCAAATATTCTGGTACTGAGGTAACGAAAATTTGGTACTCTATGCAGAAAAATATTTATCAGTAAAAAGAGTCATAAAACTTACTGTAAAGTCCTCTTGGATGGTTTTGTACTTATTTGTTTTGGAAAAAATCACCAAACCATCTGTCAATAACTCACATAACATATTCATATGGTATTAGACTATAAAAATACGTGAAATTTTTATTCGTGCCTTATAAACATCACCGCAGTCGTTTAATAATGCAGGAGTATATCCACGATTATAAAATTATACAACACGATTTTACAGTTCACTTCCAATGTCACGTAACCTAATCCGCAAGTCTATTGACCACGTAGACATTACCGATGCGAGTACGGAACCAAATACATCAAGGAATTTAGGTACGGATGAATAGAAACGGAAAATGTATGTACGGGAGAAAACCATGCGCAGTAGCCACAACACTGGCATGATAATGTTAAAAATTACTGTGCGAGAAAAAGTTTGTTTTGTTTATGTTTAAGGTATTGCCGACATATTACTGCAATGATAATTATTACTAAAATTACTTTTGGTACTTTCACAAACTAGTACGAGTGTATCTTACATTCCTAAATACTAACGAGTGTACCAAGAAACTCGTACTTTTAACAGCGTGTCTGTTGTTATCGTGAATCGACTGTACGGATGTGTAGTCCGCTAACCATAATTATAGTAACAAACGTATAGCGAGGTAGACTGTGTTGGAAACGTCTATTAATGTTATATATTTGTTAATTAAATTTTCTTATTAAGTGATAGACTACTAAATTTACGTATACACTGCAGATAACGAAGATTTATTTCTTGTGCAAGATCAGTGTCCGACGGTCGTCGGCCAATGAACATGTATGTTTGTAATTTGCTTTGTTTATTCTAAAACTCAGGTAGAGGAGTTAATTTTATATTTGTAGTATGAACATGTAAAGGTTGCTTCCTCTTGCGGCGTAGGCACTCACTAAGAGGTGAAAAGGGGTCAATGTATTTTCACGTTGTCCTCGATACCTCATTAATCTGGTGATATTGTTTTACTTTGGGGTTAAAAAGTCGTAAAATGTGATTTTACCACGTCCTCAATATCTCATTAACGTGACTAGCCGTAAAAAGTTCCACGCAGCCGAAGCCTCGGCCGGGCAGCTAGTTCCTCATATTTAGTTCAGAATTTATGCGAAATGGTGAAGTGGTAACTCATTGGAGCTCCATTCAAGGAAGACGGCTAGGCCATTATTGTTTTCTTGGAAATATATTCTCGTCAGGGTTGAGGCAGTTCCTTAACATAGGCTCTTGCTGATTATGTAGACATAGAACTGTTTAGAGATGCGGTTAGAAAGACAACATACGATAGTGGTATTTATAATCACTGATGAAAAACAATTCTTTATTCGAGCATCATTCATAAAACAAAATTCTTGCACTCAAATGTATTATTAAAATTACTGTGGTTAATTGTAACAGGGTCATTACATTTAATTGCTTTAAGAAAATGACACACGTATTTTTATTCATTGGCAATTACGTTATACGACGAAAACAAAGACACATTAAGGGTTTTGCCCATCTCAGAGCTTTGTACGAGATCAAGGATAATGATCCACATGTTAAATTACATTAACTCAAGCTCAGTACCTGCCGAACAAGCTTATACGCCATAGCTTGAGCCAGGACTTTAATGACGAAACATTATTTTCACAGTTTGATATTAATACCTCACCTGCACATCAGCATCTCTGCCACGTGATCAGCGGTTCAACATTTTGACTCCCTCTTGTTTTGTGGTTCTACTGGCCACTCACATACGTTTGATATCACAATAACGTTATTGTGATTCGTGCAGTCAAACGAGAGACGTTTCTGAACAAAGACACCCAGCCAATAACCATGCAGCAGAGATGCCGATGTGCGCGTAAGACATTGAAACAAAATGCTGCAAAAATTGTTTCGCGACATACTCGTGGCTTTGGCCAGCACTGATTCTTTGCCTATCTTGGTGTACAATCCACGTTGCTATTGCACTTTTTTGATTGTATACATATCAGTATTTTCATGAAAAAAAATACAAACACACACATTTATAATTTTTAATTTACATTTTCCCTCATGTAGCAGTATTTTCCTCTTGTAATGAGGAAAATTGTTTCTGTCTGAAACCGATATCGTAAACGGCGATTGAGTACTACATATTATAGCGTAACATGGAAGCCTTATTTTTAATGTCGCCAGGGCTCCGAGGTAAATAGTGACCTTAATAACTAAACGCACGTAAAGACATTTGTCCCAATTTCGCTATATATGAATAAACAAATACGCATACTTCTAGAAGGTAAATTATCTTTTAAAATTGTGAAATTAAGGCAAATTTCCGTTTTACACATTTTTATATGCAAAAAAAAAAAAATCATAGCAATCATCTGATTTTAAGCAGTCTTATTAGTGTCGACGTTGAGACACAGCACTTTTCAAATTTGCTGGTAAAGTTACTGCAAGTCCTTGTGTAGTTATCATGCTTTGTGCAGATTCGAGCAGAGCGTATTTCAGAGACTGGTTTTAGAACACTTTTGTTCAAATTGATTTATTTATCTACTACTAGGAATTTTTTCTTTACTCCTGTAAATTTACGGCCCTATAAAAATTTGGCGCTGTAGTGATTCCTTCAGTAGTGAGTGCGGGTTGATTGTTGACGGGCTCGTGTCCAGATAATAAGTTGCAAAAAGGACTGTACATTAAATATTTTGAATAATATTGGTGTCTTTGACGCATATTCAGAGAGGTTTCGAGACATTCGTATGTAAAACCTAACAGTATCGCAAACAATATTTGAAAACATGCAGGTAAGAATATACATACGTATACACACGGAATAAGGGGGCATATACATGAGGAGGCGATGTTACATCACTTAATTCAGGCTGGTGGGCCCATTACATAGAGCCGCTAGTTTGTGGCGAAAAGATTTTGTACCATTTCTTACAAGTTAAGCTGCAAATCTTATCAAGGTAATGAACATCGTGCGCTCAGACACGTCTCTCATTTAACTGCACCAATCAGAACAAGGCTTTGTGACACCGTACGTCTGTAATTTGCCAGCAGAGCCCAAACATGAGAGAGAGAGAGAGAGAGAGAGAGAGAGAGAGAGAGAGAGAGCGTTAAACCATCCAACCATTGGTCATGAATCAGAGCTACTGATGCGCACATTAGGCACTGCAACCAAATGGTTACAGACATGCAAAATTCGCGTTATTTTTCTGACAGTTGACTAGACTCCAAGTGACTATAGGCTCGTTCGATGTCTCCCGCTGGCCGATATTGTCGTGACTTGCCGCGGAGAATGTTTACACGGTCGAGAGGCAAATCTCTGTAAAGACGTAACAAACGTAAATGGCAAAACATAAATTTCAAGAGTGGCCAATTGAATCGCAGATTATTCTCAGTTATGTATAGGAAAGTGAAGTTTAGTCTGCAACCAAATGATAGCGCGAATTTAGCATGTCTCTACAAACGGTGCAAAAAATATATTCGCCACAAAATCTTGGGTATAATGAGAGAGTAAGTTCTGAGACTTCTCACGCAACGTTATTTATCCAGTTTGCGTATTTTATTCCTGACGATATCCAGTAACTAGAGCCACGAATTGGGTTCTATGTCTTATGTACAGATCTGCAGCTCTGCTTCATGGTCAGTGATTGGATGTTTTAACTCTCACTTATCTTGGGGTCCCACTGGCAAATCGCAGACGTATGGTTCCACAATTGTCTTACTCTGATTGGTGCAGTCAAATGGGAGACGTTGCTGAAGAAAGACACGATGCCAATAACTATGAAGCACAGCTGACGATGTGCACGTAAGGCATTGAAACAAAATTGCGCAAAAATATTTTCGCGATAAAATCGTGGTTCTACCACTAAAACTAACCAACTGACAACATGGTATCGTTCTTACATATTTGGTGATACAACTTACGGGAGATAAACTGAGGTTACCGATAAACAACTTCACTTGTCTTCCTTATTGCTGGGAGCGCTGGTGTAGCAGGCCTGTTTCTGTCTCTGGATGTAGGGAACGTTTGTGTTGCGTTTTAGCTTCCTGTGAGGACGATGCATTCATGCTTCGTTTAAAGAAACTGGGAATTGTGCATTGATTTATAATTTTACTAAGAATTATCTAGAGGTTTAAGGATACTTACAGCACGCCGATAAATAAATGCGAGGCCAGGAGGCCGACTTGCAAAACACGAAGGTGATCTTGTTTTTATCCACGGCGGAGTTGGTCCCGGATTTTTCGTGTGGGAAACGTGGTGGACTGGATGTTGGCGGCCGGGTTTTCTCCGGGCACTCACAATGCCCTCGTCCTTGCATTCCATCTCTGATTCATCTGTTGAGTCTCATTCCATGTAATCTCTTTCATCTCTGGTCTTTCGGGTTTGAGGTGGACGATGGGTTGTCACACTCCCTTCCCAATCCTGTAATCAGAATCGTGTTTGAAACCAGTGGCGTATCGCGTTCGTGTTCCCAGGCATGCAATATAAGCTCCGACTATACGCTCTGAGTACGTGGACTCAATGTACCTACCTGTCATATCCAGTAAACATGTGTTGGGTAGACCGAGATGTATTAGTGGAGATTAAGTACGGACCCGAAAACTTCGTGTTTTCTTTTAGGTACATGCTATATACCACCAACTGTAAGTTTACGTCACTTTTACAATTGGTCTTTGACTTATTTGACACCTCATGTAAGAACCAATAATAAAAATTGAACTAAATGCATGTCCATGTCATTGTGTCAACGAGCAGCTAATGAGCAGCTGCTGTTTGCGTGAGTCCTCATTAGAGGCTAGCCTACAGGTAAGTGAACCTACGAATATTTCTGGTCTCTGAGAATAAGTATCTTGCCTCTTGTACGCTACTGGCAGAAGAGTGTACCAGCTCCTACAAGTCTAACGGTCTCACAAACAACTCACTGTTGAGCATAGTCACTAGTTATTACCGATTGCCTTGGAACACGACCAGGATACGCCACTGGTTGAAACTGTTCACGGAGAATTCTTGTAGCGACGCGAGTACTCCTAGGTCTAACAGCGACATACGTATGCCTATAGCTCTAATTAATACGTGCATAATTGTTCTATGCGTATTTCTCGGCACGTCTACGGAACCTTCACAAGTAAGCGTTTTTGTTTCTTGCTATACCGTGTACATCCTTTGGGGAACACCAACTCAGACTGTTAAATGAAGTGCTGCCCGAAACTTAAAGGCTTGTTATAATAACAGATGTGGTTAAAGAATCGTGTCCGTGAAATACCTGGGCAGGCTAGTGTCAACACGCGTGTGGCTCACTGTGGCTGCCATCCAATCAGGAGCCTGCGGTGCGGATTACGGCTGGAGGGTTGAACGTGGCGGTACAAACCAACAGAAAATAGAGGAGCACACTTTTACCCGACATATTACCATCTCCACATCAGTCATAGCTGAGGCTACGCGAATAAAGCTGTATCCGAATTCACTTCTAGTACAGGATGAGGCAACATAAATTCGTTTCTTTAAAAGCGCGCCGTTCAGGCTGTAGAAGTTTTCGCGGGGCGTGAATGTTCTCATTGGAGAGGCACGGGGGTAAAGTTTTGTTCCGCACCGCGCCGTCAATCACCACCATGCATTGGAACAGTGAGGAGCGAATGTGAACATGTTGGAGGAATATTTTTCCCCCAAACATTTGGTTTCAACAAGACGGAGCACCAACCCACAATTCAGGGGCATTGATGGCTATTTTGCGGGAGCACTTCCCGGAGCTCTTCATCTCAGTAAGTGGCGATTTGAAGTGGGCAGCCGCCCTCCATTCCGATTTGGACTTTTGTGATTTGATATCCTGCGTTTATGTCAACTGTCCAAGGACCCTACACTTCCTGAAGGCCAACATCCGGGCAGAAACTGCCAACTTGGCTACTTCTATGCTGGTAAGTGTCATGAGAAACGCCAGAAATCGGCTTACCCAAGGAATGGTCAATAGGGGGCGTTACATACCTGATTTTATTTTCAAAACTGTGTAAAACCAAACTTTACATATGTGCCTACATTATGAAAATTAAAGTGGAAAATTTCTGATTAACATAATGAGATTTACTGTATTGGCGTGTTAAGAAAGGAAGTTATGTTGCCGCATCCTATATATGTACCTGGTACCATCTGTGACGTCATCGTACTAGCATTGTCCGAATTCTCAGTATAGTACACAGAGGCTCTTCTCTTAACAAGTAGGGGCCGCGGTGGCCAAACGGTCAGACTATCCCCCCCCCCCAAACCAAAGGCTATCCGGGTTGGTCGGCGGGTTTTCTCTGGAGCTCCCGTTTCCCCCGTGCATCGTACTAACCTTATGTCACCCCTCGCCAGCGCTAAATACCGTGATGTTAAGCGCTGACAAAATCTCTCACTCGCTCACTCTTACCAAGTACATGACGTTGTTAACTTGGGGTTTCAGCACACTAGCTTCGGCCACCATATTGATAAGAGCTGATTTTGATGTTATGCGAGGTTATGTAGTACTCCAAGTGAAAAATTAGCCCGTATTTCATAAATGCCTTTTTTACTTATAGGCCTACTAATAAATAACATATATGCTATCAACTTTCCTTTGTGCCTTGTAGGCATATTCTGGAAAAGTATATACGTAAATAAATTAATTTTTAAACATGGAAAAGCTGATTGTATTATTGTTTTTTTTATCAGTTCAGCTATGTAAAGTCTTGAAAATATATTTTTGATTTTAATTACTATTCCGTAAAATTTCACAAACTTATCTACACTCTCATAGTTCCATTTAGAATTTTATTAATTTTTTGTAAGCTTCTTTTATTGCAACCAAAGTGTAGTAAGGACCTAACACTGTCCGAATAATCTGGACAAGTACGTACCAGGGGCTTATAAGCTTATGTGCTTACTTTCCGGGTGTATTGCGTATAATTCTAGTATTTAATTTATATGAGAATGTCATTACAATTTCTGTGGAAACACGTTAATATTCATATCTATATATTGTTTTCATGCGTATATTATTATGTTGTTTTATTTACAAGTTAATAAAACTGAACTTTACTTATGAAATGAAAACATGAAAAAACTTAAACAAATATCACAAAACACATCGTCTTGTTAAGTTATGCTTTAACAAATATTTATGCTTGTACTGAACCTTTTGCAAATTGTGTCAGGAAAAGCAATATTCTTTAATATTTCTGTTTACTTTAAGACTCGCATTTACTTCAGTTGAATTAATTGTTTTATTTTTTAATTGCTGATGCTTATCCTCTGTCAACTAAATATTTGGTTGGTGTAAGTGTGATAGTTGGTTAAAAAATGTTTGAACACGCTTTGAGTTGCTTCGCAGCTCGAGGGTTATTTTAAGATTTCTGTGACAGCTACCAATATGTTAATATTTGAAAGCTTATTACTAGTATAAGTTAACCGTACAAATTAATTTGAACAGAAAATTAAAAAGAACGATATTAAAACTGAAACACATATCGTCGTGATTGACAAGGCATGCAGCTAGAAAGATGCTGTTTTTTTTTGCAAGATCTGGCCGACAGTAATTTATTAGCGTGTGTTACATGTTTCAGATTCGAGTCTAGGTAATGTATAAACATATTGTACGTTATATATTTATAAATTAAAA
Organism: Medauroidea extradentata; assembly: GCA_003012365.1. NCBI lineage: Eukaryota > Metazoa > Arthropoda > Insecta > Phasmatodea > Phasmatidae > Medauroidea > Medauroidea extradentata. Next base: position 29,838 of record PNEQ01028146.1, read on the forward strand.
CTATCGTAATGTACAGTTAAACAAATATTTTGCTGTGACAACAATGGTTAACGCACTTATACAGCCCAAATTATACAAAAAAGAGATTTATGGTTAATGAATGGATTATTCGGTTGCGCGAAACATATTTTGTGTTACTGAACAAAATGTTGGTCTCAGTGTACCCCGCTACTGCCAAACTACGAAAACTGATATTAAGTTTTTTGGTTCAAGAACTATACATGTCAAATTATTGTACAACACTTGGCAGTATCCGTCTTAAAAACTCATATCTTCTGGTACACACGAAGAATTTAAAATCAATCTTTTTTTTGGTAAACTAAATCAATTTATTTTCTATTTAAAAATTTATAAAGTTCTCTAATATTTTTAAAACTAAAGTCTTTAAAGTGAATGTCACGTTAATACATATTTTTATATTGCGATAACATATTATGAAAAACGTTTTTATATAGGTTACGTTGTTCTAAATAGCATTTATTTATTTCCTACGAAATTTTATCATAGTTATAGCTGATGCATTCATACACAGTTCATATACAAATAAAACAATTTACCACAATCTTTTAAAATAATTAACGTAGGTTAATGTAGGCCTATTTGTTTACCATTTTTCATTGGTCATACATTTTGTGTAGTGAATTCATAGTGTCTTTGAATGTTTCTTGCAATGGGTCAGAATAACGTACTGTACTATTGGGGACATACGCCATTGCAACAGACTAATAGACAGTACAACCCATTAAAATGTGCGCGGTCAATCAGGAGAGAGCTCGACTGCAATTGGTCGCGCTAGGAGCAGTGCTGCAGACTATACTGCCCAATTATTTTCACTTATAATTCACCTGAAAACGGGAGCAGATACCAGGTCCCGAAATGTCGGGAAAAGTAGGTCTTTAGAAATCTACTGTGTCCTTTTGGGTCTTCATCGTCTAGTGTGTTGTCTGTGACGTCGTCGTTGTTATCCTGTCTTGTGTCTAATTGTGTTCGTCCCAGTATTGTCTGTACTGTCTTAATTGTGGTGTACCGAGTTTTACAAATTATTTTGTTCTGTATTTAGACTTTTATTTTTGGATGTTTAATTAATTTTCCTTTATTCACTGTTGACTAATTCCTTATGGAATCTTCCACGTGCTGTGTTTATGGATGTGTTTACCGCAGTGAAAATTAGGTTTGTTTCTAATTTTTCATTTTTCATTTGTTTGTTTTTTGTTAGACTCATTCTAAGATTTCAGGGACGGCATAATATTGCAGTGGTCCATGTCCACAATAGTAAAGTACGTAACAATGAATTCAATTGAAATGTTCATCTGTTTTGTACGTATACGCTTTTTCTACTTATTACTTAAAATAAACAGATTTTAACTAACTATTAATATATTTTCCTTAACATTTAAAAGAAAAATTTTCTGTATGCTTTAACAAACTGCGGTAACGAGGGCGTTTCTAAATGAAGAAGAGTTCTAAAGTATTTTCCTTCACTCTTTATTAAGTTAAATAAGAGCACAATATTATAAACTGTTATGCTTTAGGCATTTCAGAAAAATTATAACCATTTTGTATCTCAGCCGTTCAGAGATTGGTCCAATGTTTTGTTCACATTTCTAGTGTTTGCTGTCAAAGCCTTACTGCATTAATTAATAGGTTTCGGTATGAGGTGAATGCGAAATGCCTTATATTTTGATAATTTTTTAAACAAGAGAAAAGTTCTTACTCCCTTCTGTTTTTGTAAATTTGAGTGTTTCTAAGACGCTTACTAGAACCATGGTGGTGTAGTGTCATACCACAAGTCCTCACACCACGGCGATGCGGGTTCGATTCCCGACTTAGTCGATCGCAATTTTTTTCGTATGCGAGATACGGGGGAGATGTTGCCGTTGCTAGCGGGGTTTCTCGAGGTATTCTCGTTTTCCTTGTATTTTGCATTCTGTCGCTTTTCCATCGTATGGCTTCACTTTATGCTCTGTTCCATGGTTTGGCAAACGCCTAGGGGCGTCCAGTTCAGAAGTCGGTCAATTCGTGTGTGTGAATTTCCGTCTTCGGGAACCCTCTGTATAGGCCATTCGGGATAAAGTGAGCACTAAAGATTTAATCTTTGAAAAAAAAAAAAATCACTAGCCGTTACTGCATATACATCAACATTAACAATAGTTACATTATTGTTTGGTTGGTAGCGAATCAGTGCCTGTAGCTTTGTGTATTTTCTTATTCGAATATATCATTAGGGAAAGAACATCAAATGCAAACGACCTCCCTGTATTTAATATACTTTAAAATATTTATTCATGATCTTATTGACATACCTACTGGATTGTATAATTTAACTTAATTAGCACCAGCACAAAGTGAAGTAACCGAGCGCTGATTATCAATATTGTCATTGACAAATGTCGCTAGTGCTTCGCGCCACAGAGATAGTTCAAATTTACACCGACAAATGGCATCAGAGTTGGGTTTCCGCCGCTTGGAAGCAGTTGAGATATTCTTTATAAAACTGTGGTTTTATGATAAATACATTCAAAAGTATTAAAGTGACTGTTTATGAATAGCATTGCTAAATTATTTGAAGTCATAAGTAATCTGTAAATTGTTATGTTTTGTGATCGACAGCCTGAATATCTGGAAATAGAAAACAGTATTTCTTTCACGTTTCACGCATTAAGTTAAAACGTTATTTATTGATTCTGGTAGTGCGTCGTCGTCGTTCATGGCAGTATGCTGAACGGAACTTGAATTCTTGAATTGTGTGTGCCATATCGTGTGTTTTTAGTGGCGGTTTTGAGTTAAAAGTGCGAATATACTATGCATGCATTTACGAGATTCGTAACGGTAATAGCATCGTTAGAGTAGATGCACAGAAACCAGTGATATAAGACGTTAACTCGCAGGTACCTATTTATAACTAAGATTACTATTGAGAATGGTGTATTTAATGAGTAGATATTTTATATAACATTTATCGGAGTAGTGTAATGCGGTTGTAAACATGGTAGACTATAGTGCATATAAAGATAAGCTATTATATATAACGTTTATCGGAGTAGTGTAATGCAGTTGTAAACATTGTACAAGCCTATGTAATAAAATCACGTGATAATGTGTATATTTACATGCAGCGGAAAGATATAAACTGGTCGAAAATAGAGAATAATCAGGGCTTTTTTCAGTGCTCCCTTTATTCCGAATCACCTATACTATTATTATTATATGTTAAAACAATTGGAGGTAGTCACTGCATACTTTGATTCCAATTACACGCGAATTACGTCATCTAGTCACAAAAATTTCAAACTGACTGAACGTGACATCATAGTCATCAAGATGAGACGTTAATCGCTGCAACGAAACTTTCGCTTTGAGTGATACGTCAGTTTTTCACGGCTCGTCTCCAAGAGAACGTTATTGCGTTCAAGAGGCAAATTTGCTCTTTTGTGTAGTAATCTGGTGGAGTTAAATTCACGTATAAATCTTTCACGATGATTGCTTCGGTATCGTATTGAATAATGGCTCGTCGGATTCTATTTAATTTCAGTCGCGTGACACAAAATCCCTTTATTGGCCCGGATTAAAGCAGTTATTTTCCCAGCGCTTCGAAATTAACTCTTTTTGTCCCTGTTTGGCTTTCGAACGTGCACACACACAAAAAAAAAAGGAACTTTTTTATTTTTATGTATTTACTTGTTTGGTAAATAAATATGAGTTAAATTGGAGAATAATATGGAACTGTTTTTAAACCATCTCATGTGTTAAATAGCAGGCAGTTGTAACGGAAATAAACCTACTTTTCACTCAAAATTATCATTTCAGTTACATCGCTCAGAAATAAGATAATTATTGTTTTGAAATATTTTCTTCGCTGCACAGGTTCTGAACTGTAGTTTTTTATTTTTAAGTTAAACGTTGTAGAACACAAAGTAATTAACTACGTATAGGTGGCTGTACTTGCAACGTATAACGATGAATATGATTTTCCTTACCTTGCAGTCGGTGAGACTTCAATTAAGACATGTGCAATTAATATTTTAGTAATTTTGTTACCAGCAATTTTGTGTGGTTCGACTAAATCGCTTTCAGTAACAGCGTAGTTAGCACATCTCGTTAGATACGCAAAGGAAGATACTACACTTTCGCATAGACCGTCATTTAATATACAAAATCGAGCAAAGTAATTTTTTTGTTCAATACGATTGCTGGTTTGGATCACGACTCAAACACAGCAACGAAATTGTTGCGTTAATCTCCAACATTTTAACCAAACACTTGGAAGTTAGAACTGTTGTACATATACTTGCAATGTTATTTTTAATGTCGCCAGTTCAAGTAGAGATTTTTAAGAATACATGTAAATTTTATACAATTTCTTTTATTTTATTTTAAAGTGATTTTGCCTTGAATCGTCAGTGTTTGGAATTTATCATAGGTCATTCACAATTTTTTTTTAAATTTTTGATTGTTAAAAAATTTTTTTAACAACATGAATGACATGGTAAAGAAAATGTATTGTTTTTAATCGGGGTTTTGCTTGACTCTTAAAACTGACTTTGTAATTAAAAATATTGAAAGATCTGTGGAACATGATTATGAAAAGTTTTAAATATTGTGTTTGAACATTATAAGTGGCTTGAGAAAACACCTGCTTGAAAAAGAAACTGGAGCTTTAATTATATGCAAACATTCCGCATTCCGTAAAATTTGTACGTGATTTTCTTGGTGGTCAGTGTTCTCCATATGTACGCCATCACTGACGTTTACGGAGGCCTGCTGTTTGTTGTTCTGGCTGGTAGCGGCATCGGTACATTGTTACAAACATACTCTCTGGTGATGTGACGTGGGTCAAGTGTTGGTTTAAAGAGCACGGAAGTTTACCCGAAAATACGGGTGGCAAAGTTTATGTTGGTACTAGGGCATTTTCGTATCCATCATCAATAGAAAACAACAGCCTTTTTTAAAGGAGATGTTATTGTTGTGTTCGTTGGGGAAGGAAATAAAGCTTAATTTAACCAAACCATCAATAGGTACTGATGTTATCTAATTCATAGAGTTACAAGCCGCAAATGTTTAGTTTTATATCAAGCCAGAGATAGAATATTACCATATAGGCAATGAGCTACTGGAAAAAGTTGACTCATTTATGTATATAGGTAGTGAGACCAGTAGGGATGGACGGAGCAAAACAAAAGTAAGAAGTATATTGTTCAAGATACAGCTGTATTTCATAAAAATATCTTAACATGTAAGAACACCAGCCTTGAAATCAGGACAACGTTTTTGCAAGCACATATTTTTGGAATGTGGCATGTTATGCCTATGAAATATGGAATGTGAGAAATGAGAAAGGGAAAAACTAATTATTTGGTGATATGCTTCAGACGCATGCTCAAAATAAAACTATTGACAAGGTTATAGATAAATAGGTCCCGAAAAGAGTGGTCGAGGAGACATGCTTGTGGAAAATAATTATTAAAAAAGGAACTTACAGGCCACCATCTACTGAGACGCCGACTCCTAAACTCAATCATAGAAGCATATGTTGATAGAAGACCGCGGTTGAGGTAGGATGTAAGACATACGAACAAATGAAGAGAGTATTTTGGAAATACGCAAATCGTGACTGCTGCCAACCAATTCTCGGATTAACAACTACAGATAAAGGTGAACATATTCATAGTTATTTTTGAGTGTGTGTGGGGGAGGAGGGTGGTTGTGTATGTATGTGTGTGTAAACAATAAAACTAGGAAATCATTAATATTTACTTCATTGTGATTTGTAGGACGGAGAAGTGCCCACCCTCTCCCCCGGGGCAACGTGTATGCCTGAAGGTAAAGGTAAGAGTCAGACAAGAAGACATTTAATTAGAAAATGTAACTGTTGGTAAGGTAAGATAAGTGGTCTTTACGTCTCGTCGACAGCGAAGTCATTATAGACAGTGTTGGTACAATGACAGGAGCTGGAAGAGGACTCTGACATGGCGTTTGTAGGGGAACTATCCTACCATTTGCCTGGAGCGACTCCGGGAAACCATTGTAAACGGAAATCGGGATGGCCGGAGTCGAGAATCGAACGTGTTACTGTTGCGCCAACTTGTTCAGTTGTGAAACTGTTGAATAGGCTTTATTAGTAGCTGTAATTGAAAGTCACAGCTCCTTCCCCCGGCCGTTGTTGTGATAAACCGTATTTCCTTCTAAGCGGCTCTGATTGTGACGATTAAAAATGTCTTTGTTGGTTGAATTAAATCTCATAATACAACGTCTGTGTGAGGTTTTAAATGTTTCAGAAAGTAGGTTAACTTAAGTATCCGTGCTCTGTCCTAACCAAATCCTTAACGCTTGTGTACATTACAAAAACACTGATAGTGAAGAAATTGATTTTGTATGTCACTGAAAATGTTCAGTTCTACCTGAATTATACTTCGGTTGATTGTCACTGTGTATTTGTTCTGTCTTGTCTTGCATTGCCTGTATAGAACTTCGTTGTCATTAAACATTTTAAAAAAGTAATAAAATCTTGGAAGCAAAGTAGTGAGGTTTTCCCGTGGTTGTTGTTCGAAGTGTTGCATCAAATTTTATTCTGTTTTGTGTAGGATATTTATTTCTGAAACCATCTTTACTGAAATGGACTTCGAGGATTTTCGTTTTTCAGAAGTTGATGACGTAATTACATATAAATCAATAGTTCACCATTCTATGCTGTAAAATTTTTTTTTACTAGTTCACTGTCGCATAGTCTATGTGACAGCACAATAACGACCAACGACTGAATTAGTTGTAACATTTGTATTTCTAATAACTTTATCTACTTTCATGTCGAAATGACGCAATGGAAGTGAAGCTGTTACGTAGTATCATTAATTACACCCGGGTTTTGATGAATTTCCATGTTGCAAAAGACTGAGAAGAGGAAAAGCAGAAAATTCCCAACAACGTCCCCGAGAAAATTAATGAGTCCTGATGGAGCATATTTTTAATTAAGTCTTCTGAGAGAAGTTTACACGCTACACTTGGTATTAAATTCTACAAACAAGCGAGGAATTGTTTCTAAGTTTGTGAAAGTAAGAAGGGCAATTCTTAAACCCTGAACAAAATAAGATTGGGATTTTAGACGGTACAGTTAATATGAAAAATTTCATGTTTCACTTAAAGATAAACTAAAAAAGTATGAAATTAAATATTTCAGCATAACCACAAAGCAACAACAGTAATACATTGAATCTTTAAAAGTAAGCTTCTGAAATATGTTGTTTCTTAAGCAAAGTTAAGGAAAGAGGATTGATATCTTTAAATTTTATTTGGTTAATTTTAGATAGATTTCTTATTGTAGAAAATGAGTAAAACTTTTTAACGAGAAACAGTGTTCAAACTTCATGAAATTGCTTCTGAGTAAACCGTTTTTCGTATATTCTAACAGGCAACCGTTGAGAAAAGAGAGGTTTCCCCTCGAAAGATGACAGCAAACAAGTTGTACTTACAATGTGGAAAGTTTAAATTTTCCCTCACAAATATCAGTGAATATTACCTAATCTTGTGGCTGAAGCATATTTTCCCATATTTTTGGCGTAACAATTATGGTACACAGTAGTAAACTACTCTTGTATGATACATTAGTAACACTTGCTGAAAACTGAAAATGCTGTACAGTTATTGCGCACGATTTTGATCATTACTAGCAGCTTTACTAGATGTACTAATTTCTAGGTATATATTAAATTTTTATAGGGACTCGTACGACATACACCGAGTAAAAAATGATTTTGTACGTCTACAGGGTAGCATGAACTTCTCAAATTCTGTTTGTTGTGAATTCATGAGTGTAACAATATTATTAGGGTTATGTACGCTGTACTTTATATAATTAAAAGCAGTTTTAATAAAACTGAAAAATATAGCCACTTCTTGTCTTCTACTGACTTATGAAGAGTGTGGGGTACATAAATGAAACGCTGGAAACTCCAATTTAAATCTACACTTTTTGGAAGTCAGTTTGAAAGAAGTACAAAACAATACTCTTATATAATGATATTTACCAACTTTGAGAGCAGACATGTACTCATAAATATGCAGTTGTTAAAGAGCAGTTCTCAAGATGAATACAGACGCCAGAGGAGCGCCTTACACATAAGGGTGATGAGCCTAGTGGTGAACGAGCAAGTATCGGTCTTACGGGTGTTCAAGTGCGACAAAGTCATAATTTTATATCTTTATGAGATAGTGTTAGTTTTGTAGACGATACTTGTGAGTACAGTTTCCTCTTACAAAACAATTTTATCTCGCATAATTTTTTCGTAACGGTGCGACAAAGTCAAAATTTTCTTGTTCTGCTGCCATGCAAATAGTGAAAACCAACCGACCTACTTGAATGAAATAATTCACTGTGATATAACATCCCATGAGCTATGCAATAAAGTATTTAACAGATCGTAACGGATTATTTTTAATTTTTAAAAAAATATCAAAAGTACAGGGAAGAAGTAGAAAATTCAGCAATTTTTTTAAATACAAAAATAGTTCACAGGATTAAAAAAAAAATGTTTAATTACGTATCCTGTGGCACTTTATTTCAGTGTGAATTATTTCACTTACGTAAGTCAATTGGTTTTCACTATTTGCTTGGCAGCAGAACGTGCAAATTTTGACTTTTGAAGCACCGTTATGAGGAAATTGTTTCGAACGAGGAAACTCTACTCACAAGTATCGTCTACAAAACTAACAATATTTCATATAAATATAAGATTATGATTTTATCGCACTTGACACCCTTAAAGCCCTCGACTGATCGCTCTCATTGTAGTCCAATAGCATGCAATTTAGACTGTGACAGTATGTAATTATTGCATGCATCGAAAGGTAAAATATTGAATTACAGACGCCAGTGTTAACTTGGAAAGTTTTGTCTGTAGATTGCCAATATTTGTAAGCGCGTTGGTCTGATGTTGACTCGACGAGAGCTGGATGAATTGTGTATGCCAGCCCTGTTGATAGTGTCCACGGACTATAGGAACGCATTGTGGGATGGTTGTTAATGCATTCGGAACACGCCTGGAATTCTTGAATGTGTACAGGCATCGATGCGAAGACGTGCTGAAGCCTGCCTTCACACGAACGGCACCCATTTCGAACACTTGTAATGTCTTCGTCCACATGTGCAGCATTTTGACGTTTTGATCCTCGGGAACACTGGTATTATAGCGTTCCTGTCGTAACACGTAATGTGTTCATAAATCAGATACTTTTTTTCTTTTCACGTAATTAAACATTTTAATTTAATTTTATTTTAAATGCAATGTGATTTTACCACACATTATTTTTCTTTCAACTTAATTCTGGAAACGTATATCGTATACCTAATTTGCCTTCAAAATGGAAAACAAAATCTGTATTGCCTGTTTTTAATAGTAATTTTTCAAGTCTATAATGGCGGGGATTAGCATAAAAATACGTTGAAAGACTGCTATAAATGTTGAGTCCAAATATAGTAACCCGTGTGACAAATAAATATATAGTAAAACTATACGTTACTATTTTATGTAAATATTTAATAAAATAGTTCAAATATTTATATTGAAAACATGTAACCTTTGTGTTTGCTTTATTCCTCCAGGTAGGGTGGTCCTGCAAGCACACACACACACACACACACACACACACACACACACATATATATATATATATATATATATATATATATATATATATATATATATATATATATATATATTTGTGTGTGTGTGCGTATCTGTGAATTTTTTAATCACTTTCTAAGAGGCAGAGCACAAAAAGCTATATCGCAATATCAGTAGAGGGGAAGGAATAAGCCACGGCGTATTCTTCTCAGCATTAACCTGATCATTTCGGGAAAGCATAGGAAACTGAAATTACAATGGTCGGAACCGTGAATCGAACGCTTATCCTCCAGAATCCGAATCCAACGTGTTACCGTTGCGCTTCTCCCTTAAAAAAATAGAGTGATTTAATAAGAAAACACGGGTGAAGATTCAGTATCAGTGGAAGTCAAAATCGATGAATAAAATGCATAAGAAATACAACAGACATTGCTAATACACAAATGGTAAAATAAAATCTCAGAACTAATAAACTAACAAAAATAAATAAATATTAGTAAAAAAACTCAGTAATATGCAGCTAAGAAAGAACAGATAAATTTCGCTCAAGTACGCATTGTTCAAAGGCATTCTTCAAAAATTTTGTAAAGAAACTGGTTACCTTAAGTCCTATTTAATGATGAAAATTATCTGGTTTTCTTTACACACTAAAGTACTGCTGTTTATCGGAGCTCAAATGTAATATTTCTTTATGGAATTAACTCTCTGATAAAATAAATCAATATGCAAAATGTCCAGCATAAGTGCTAACCTGATGTCTCCGTTTGTTTTGAATTGATGAATCAAGATTAAAGACATTTAAGCACGCTTCTTATGTTTAGGTTTCGTGTGATCTTTTTTTAAACGTCCCGCCAATATTTTATATTTACAGTTATAATCTCTTTTAAATTTGCGAACCTTCCAATTTTGCATTTCTAGTTTTTTACTCAGGAACATTTACAAGAATTTTCCCGCGCACTATCTCAGAATCGCCAATAAATCCTTTCCTTTTATTACTCTCCGGAACAACCCGCCTCCGTTGGTCCACAATCGTACAGTTGCAAATTATGACCGGACCACTATTCGCTTGGGCAGATAACGCTGAATGCTCATTCCGCATTGCCAAATTAATTTATATTTCCGTTTAATAGTAGCCTGCGTCATTTAGTGAGAAGGGTTATGAATTACGAACAGTCTAATTTATACCCAATTTGATGAAGTCGTCGTAATGCTTCGAAATCCTCGAATTATTTATCGTTATTACTTAAAGGAAAATACAGTATGCTGGAATGATGGGATGATTCCTTAAGGGTATTCATGTGGTATAAAATTATTATTCCATATTTCATGAAAAAGTATTAGTATTTTAGACGGTACTTGTGAGTACAGTTTCCTCTTACGAAATAATTTTAACTCGCAAAGTTGTCCCATAATTGTGCGTCAAAGTTAAAATTTTTCATGTTGTACTGCCATGCAAACAGTGAAAACCAATTGACTTTCTGAAATGAAATAATTCACAGTGAAATAATGTGTCATGGGCTGCGTAACCTCATATTTATAAACCCACATACTAACATTTTAAATCTTTAAAACATCATAAAAATACAGGGAAAAAAATTGCAATTGCCTTTCAAAATACAAAAGTTGTCCATTGTGAGTATTTCTAACTTTTTGTTTCTTGGTACATGACATATTATTTCACGGCGAATTATTTAGTTTTAATAATTCAACGAATTTTTACCATTTGAATGGCAGCTTACATGCAAGTTTCTACTTTGACGCACCATTAAGAGAAAACTATGCCAGTTTAAATTGTTTCGTACAAGGAAAATGTACTCACATGTATCGTCCCCAATTTTTTCTTTAGATTAAACAATTACTAGGAAAATAATAGTTGCCACTGACTGGACATGATATACGAGAAATAAACTTTATATCGCGTAACTAAAGAGACACATCGCAGGGCGAAATTCTAAGTACAGATTCTCCATATGTTTTGACAGTGTTACGAAACAACACGCATTAATTCGTCTACTAATTCGTATGTACTAGATAGGGATGATGCCACTTGGTAAGACTGAAGTATTACAAGAAATTTTCTAGGATGCTATAGATTAACTATCGAACTAATATTTTACGTTTGCATGTTTTTCGTAAGTTAAACTTAAATGACTAAACATGCTGTGTATCTGACGGAAGGAGTGTTTGGTTGGGTTAGGAAGTGACAGCACAAGTACTAAATATATCTATCTACCTCTGTGCTCCCGAGACATACGTGCACACAACTGAGCGCGTGAGACGAGCTAGGCGCTTATAACAGCGGCACGCACGCCGACCATCGTGTTTGCTCAAGAGGAGGGTGCATGAGCGTGGGGCTGTAGGCGGTGTTTGGGTGTTTGATGAGGTGCGGCCCCTCCACCTCACGTGTGGTGTTCCAGGATGTGGGGTGTGCGATAGGCCTCGGGGGTTAGGTCTGCTGGGCTGAACCACATCAGCTGATCCTCCCTTAATGACCATGCATGGTAGTTGAAGTATGATACATTATAGGTGATAGCGATAGTAGAGGATTGATTGATAAAAATACATATGATATATGATACTGTATACATGATAACTGACAAACGACAAATAAGATATCATATATGATACATGATAGGGCCCGGAATATTTCGAAGATTCAGTGACTCGCATGCTAGAATCTATTGTCCTATGTATATTAAAGCCCCGTCTATTTGTTAGTTGTCGATTGTTCCACTGAGTAGAAGCAAGTTGACAAAAGGTCGGGGCTTGAGTATGCATAGGATACATTCTAACATGCAGGTCATTGAACCCGCGAAATTTTCCGGCCCCTAATGATAGATGGTAGATGACATCTGATAGCTTAGAGATTATAATTAATGTAATATACAATAAACGAGACGTGACGGATGATATGTGACAGAAAGTATATGATAAATTACGTATTGCCTATGAGAGGTTATAGATAAGTGATGATAGACGACACACGATAGGTTTTAGATTGTAGATGATACATTATATATATAATATACGAGAAGTAATATGCGATACATGATATAAGATAGATGATAGACACTATATGAAAGAGACGGTATCTCTAGCGAAAAATTTAGTAATATACAGTGGTTATAAATAGTCATGCAGATAAGGTAAATATTACAAAATATGAACGTGAGGAGTGCAAAAAGTAACCAGTGAAATTTTTTTTTTTCAAGAGCCCAAATAAGACATGAGAGCTGCTTTTCGATCTATTCCTGGTTACCCCGCCATCGAGCAGAGTAAGCTATTGTTAGCAGACGGAACGGCAAATTGGTGTGAAGAAACTGTGAACTATATAAGGAAATAGCATGGGTGACTACCCTCTAATTGTATACAACTTTTTTAACGTCAGGATTCTCGTACTTTTGAAGATGATTTACTGAGTAATGAGACCTATGTAACAAAGAAAGGTCACCTTTTTAAGACTGTCTAGGACATACCGTTTACGCTCAAAACACACTTGAAGTTCGCGCAGACATACAGAGCCTACAAGAGCATAGGCAATACTGCGAACGTCCATGTGATGGTTCAGCGGACAGACGATGGTGAACATTCACTGTAAACAACTGCACAGTACTGATAATGTCACAGACCAATTTGTTCCTGCCATTCTACGTACATATCATTGCAGACAGCTGTGAACGAAAATGGTGGGTCCCAGCCAGTTGAAACATGTAGGTAGGCTCTGTATGTATGTATGAATCTTCAAGTCTGTTGAAAGCGTAACGGTTTGTCCTAGACAGTTGCAAGAAGATAACATTTTTTTGCTGCACAGGTATCATTACTCAATAAACCATCTTCAAATGTTCGAAAATCCGGAAGGTTAAAAGTTGTATGCAACTAGAGGGCAGCCACCCCCGATCTATTTCTATAATGGTGGAAAGTATCAAGCAGTATTTACTGTTGGTTTCAAGATCCCAATAGCATTATATAATGCTAAAAGTATTGTTATTTTATGTCATTTAGTTTCCGACATTTTGGGGAAATACTATTTTAAATTTTGATATTCAGAGTCCTTACTCCATTACTATCAAGTTTAAGCGAAAAGTTCAAAACCTCTTTTCTGTTTCTTTTTAACCCCCGACGCAGAAAGATGAGTGTCATACATGTCTGTATGTGTGTGTATCTGTGTGTCTGTCTGTGGCATCGTCTCCACTACACTTTACAGTAGTGCCAGAATTACATAAACTGTTTAAATGTCTAACTTCATGCTTCATGCATTGTACCCCAAGATGTATTTATTTCACTTGCACACTTATCTTTTTTTTTTTAAACTCACGAAAACAAATCCTGCCAGGAACAAAGTAGTGGGTACGGTTTCGTGACCTATTTAAGTTACGGTACGTGATATTTACAGCGAATGTCCACCATCGTCTGTGCGGTGCTGCGGAATAAACCAGACACTCGTGTACGCAGTGTTGCCTACACACTAGGCTGTGTTTCATCACGCCAATACTTGACGTGCGTTTTGCACGAAAACTATGCGTCCTAGACAGTCGCTAACAAGAGGACCCAATAATTCGCTCTTAAATGTCGGATTATCCTGACGATAAAAAAGTTGTCAGCAATTTAAGGGAGGCCACCCATTTTATTTTCGCAAGGGTAGAAGGTATCAACTAACGTTTACTGTTGGTTTGTCGGCCTTATTGTCTTGAAGTAATGCTCCGAGTTTTGTCAGTTTACGTCGATCACTGTTCGGCTTATGGGGAAATCAAAGTTTTAAAATTTGATTTTCAAATGCGAATTACTCCTTTAATATCACGATTATGTACAAAGTGTCATGCATATTTCCTGCTTTATTTTTCACAAGGAATCACCTGCCGGAGTTTGTCGGTGTTTTTTGTGGACACCCTGAATATATATATATATATATATATATATATATATATATATATATATATATATATATATATATATATATATATATATATACTAGCTGCCCCAATAAACGTTGTTTTGTCACATAAATAACTTATTGTAAGTGTGTAAGGATGTGGTATATAAGTGGAAGAGGTATAATAATAAAGAAATTAATAAATAATAATAATAGAGCAGCGACACCTGGTGGGAATAGACTGGTATCAGTTCGTGGGGATAACTGATCAATTATCACTTACACAGTTATCGACCGGGTTCTAAAATAATAAAATTAAAAATATTTACTAAACAATAGCACTTAGGAGCATAAAAATAGATAAAAATCTATTCGCAGACCTACCGAATGTATATACAAAATTTCATTGAAATTGGTTAAGCCGTTTCGGAGGAGTATGGGAAAAACACTGTGACACGACAATTTTATATGTATATAATTATATATGTATAATGTATACTGTTTCACTTTGTTGTTGACATCAACTGTTGAGTGGCACAAAAATCCGTATGATAAATATACGTATATATGTAATATGTATATAGACACACATCTGGTCGCCATTTTGAAAATAGGAACACAGTATTAAAAATATACTTAACAGTAAAGTCAAAATGTGAATAAAATACTTATATGTAAGTTAACATACTAAGTACTATAGCCTATACACCAAGTTTGATAACATTTTGAAAAAATTGTTTCTCATATATCTTATGTGATCAGAAAATGTTTAAATGGTCGCTATTTTGAAAATATGATTAATGAATACACGAAATACATAAAAGTAAAGTCCCATTACTAGATACATGCAAAATTCACGTTATTTTCTGACAGCTGACTAGACTCCAAGTGATTATAGTCTCGTTCGACGTCTCCCGCTGGCCGATATTGTCGTGACTTGCCGCGGAGAATACTTATACGGTAGAGTGGTCAATCTCTGTAAAGGCGTAATACATGTAAATGACAACACATAAAAGTTTGTGGCCAATTGAATCGCAGATTATGTTCTGTTATGTATAGGAAAGTGAAGTTTAGTCTACTACCAAATGATAACGCGAATTTTGCATGTCCCTACCCGTTACTAAGTATTACATGTGTCTATGTTTGTGAAAATTCGGTCCACATGTTCAGAAGTTTAATGGAAGCTCACATACAGGCACACAGCCAAACATGTACGGGTACACACACAGTAATATAGACACATACACCAAGGGGTCGAGGTGGTCTATATAATCCCGTTTGGAATGAATTTTCAAAAACTCTTTCTTAGTGCTTACCAACGTTACATACGGAATTGCTGTGCAAGTTCTCATGCGTTTAGTTTCACCGTTTTAAGCTGTGCGTTGTCTGTCAGTCAGTCCTTGTTAAAAGAGTTTTATTTAGTAGGTAATTTCACATTCTTTAAATTACTTTCCGTAAGAAAAATGTAGGCTGTATTTTATATTCCTACATACCATGTACAAGCTATCTTGTAGTGTGAACTGATGTCGGGGATCCGGGAAAGCTGGCAAGCAAATTATGATGTGCAAATGTATTTCAGAGAACTACGCCAGCATAACTATCACGTAAGAGCACTCGTATTGGAGTAGACAATACATCCAGCCTACGTGACGTGTCGAGCGCTGGCAATGTTATCATGCGATACTCCGCCTGACTTGAGATGGAAGGTTAATTAGATTGATACGCTAATTCACTTCGCTAATGAGACCTAATCCTCTTTGAACATTGTGGTCTCTGTGATTGGCGAGCTGAACATCCTCCACCCATTACTGGCATTTGTGGTTTTCTCGATCGATCTCTGAGAACCTCATTTCCACTCTACGAAACAGTTTATATGAATTAAGTTTCGTTTATCAAACTGTGCCTTTTTTCGATTCAAGAGTAAATAGTAAGGATTTCTCTTTCATTTATTGTTTGCGACTTTACTTGCATCACACTAAAGAAGCTTTATTGGAATATGTCTTTCTGCGGCAAATAGGTAAAGGGGCAAAAACGGAATACACAAAAATTCTGTGGAAAATGTATTGCTGAGTGGTTGGGCGTGCACTCGCAAAGGTTTCCGCCAAAAATACCCTAACTTTGGTTTGTGGGATAGAGTGGCAAAATGTGAAGAGGGGCTGGACGAGGTACCAATAAAACTCCGTTGGGGAATCGTTTGTGCGCCCGCGAACGTTTCTGCAGAAAAAAAATGGAGGGGTAAGGAGGACGGGCGTGCAAAACGGCGTACAGAGGCAGAACAGGGTACCCATGGATTAAATGAAACAATTTTCTTTTTCAAAATGTTTCTGTAACGTCCATTTACATCGTTTTTGCAGTATATAGCAATTCAAAAAATATTATACTGTAACAGTAAATAAATTGATTAACACTGTATTATGTTAATTACATGGTTTATACGTTGTTAAATAGTAATTACATATATTTTTTTTAATTGTTACTGTTGTTTACTGCTGTTACTGTTCAGAGAATTTGTGTTCTGTTGACAAAACCTACATTTTTTAAAGTCATGCAAGGGAAAACGCGGGTTAAAACTAGTAAAATGACATTGTTTCATAGCATAAAGAATAGTAGTGAAGCACACAACCACTAGGTAAATAGTTTGACCGAAGCTGTGTTACTGCGTTACGTGAGTGAGTGAAGAGATTTTGGTCTACACTTATCATATAGGTCTTTAGCACTGGTGAGGGGTGACATTATGCAAGAATGGAGCAGTGATGGAATGAAGGGACGGGCGAAACGGGAGATTCCCGAGTAAACCCGCCAACCAACGGCATCACCCGGCATGATTTCCATATGCGAAAATTCGGGGACGACACCCCACCGGGAATCGAACCTGGAACGCCTTGGTGGGAGGCGAGTGCTCTAGCCACTGTGCCAAACGCAGAAAAAAAAGCCTCACCAAAATTTTTTATGGTTTCAATAATTTTTATATCTATACGAGGTAAGGTATATTTTGTAGACATAAATAGTGACTACTTTATACTGTAGTGATATATTTTAGCTTTCTTAGTTTTTGTATAATGGCATGGAAAAGTACACATTAGCATAAAACGGTTTTATGCATAGAAGGAAAGCCAAATGACATACCGACATATAATAATTAACACTGCAGATCAGTGTGACGGGCTACGTGAATACATATTTGAAAACAGCCATGTTTGTATTTAAAAATAATCTGAATTTGATGTAACACTTGTCAATTTTCTAAAGAAAATGTAAACGCTAGTTTAAACAAGTGTTAATCGCAAATTCTCTTATCTCGGAAATCCTGAATCCTTAGTTATGAGTTGGTAGTCTGAGTTTTGAACAGCACGGCCCAAGTGCTGACTATGACTTCGGAGAAGGCAAGCGAGTGCGGGTTGGGATAGGACGTTCGGTGCGGTGTGAGGTATTGGGCGAATTAACGGAGTGTCAGTGTGCCGTCACAGATAAGGATGGACTGACTGGACTATGGAAAAAAAAGTCACGAATATAACCATTGAAGCGGCAGTATGAAAACAAGTTATTTTTGTCGAAGTATGTGAGTGCATATGAGAGATCTTGGTCAGTGAGTTAGTGGACTATAGCTTTATTTTACGTTCGAGACAAGGAAATGGGGATGGCTATAAGTAGAATATAACACGTCCGTCAAACACAACATAGCCTCTAGGCGCGGAGTACTAAACTAGCTCGCAGTGTTCCCGTAGAAACTGTTTTTAACGGGATTTCATAGTGACGACCCTATTATTAGATTTGTGGAAAGTATGAGGTAAATTCCAATGCTGGTTTCCGTGATTTAGTTTTCAGAATAAGGTTGATATTTTCTCAGCGACAGCAACGTGAAATAGTCATTTTTAGCACTTTTATAAGGAGTTTGGAAATCACGTGTTTAATTAGCGGACGACATATTTTGAATCTCAGGGACACAGTTTAAAGTATGTCTTGTTTTCATAGATAAACACATAGGAAAATCCTACTTCTAGTACTACGCTACAACACGTCTCACATGCGAGGTCCACTGACTCTTAACAACAAGGTCTTTAGCACTGGCGAAGGGTGACATGACGTGGGTATGGAGCAGCACCGGAATGAGAGGGCGGGGGAAACAGGAGATCCTCAAGAAAACCCGCTAACCAACGGCATCGTCTTGCACGATTCCCACAAGCGAAAATCCGGGACAGGACCCCGACGGAAGTCGAACCCGGATCCCCTTGGTGGGAGGCGAATGTTCTGACCATTCGGCCACCGCAACCCGTTTTTGTCGAAGTGAAATCACGGAATTTTTCCCAACCAAACGTACCTGGCTGGTGTGTGAGGGGTATTGTAGCATGTTATGCTTATAATTTTTTACATTTGAGCTGAACTTACTCTCATTACGTTTATGTACGGAAATAACACATGACTCAGAATACTTTATAATTGCACACGCTTATTACAGACCGAGCACCACAAATTGTCCGATTATAGCAAAATGACTGATAAAATGTCAAAACAAAATTTCCAAAAACAAAATGGCAGATCCATGATGGATACCAAAAATTTTTTTGACTGCTATAACTTCAAAATTCCTACTAGATTCGGTAAGAGGCAGAACTAAAAGAATCTGCATTAGCCTTTTTCTACATACTGTTCATAAATAAAACTGTAGGGTCACTGCTGAAAGTACAACGGAGAATATACACCAAAGAAAATATCCCGCGTGCAATTTTATCGCTCCGCACGTAGAGGCTATGCGGTTCTTATTGAGTGTGGCGTGGCAGTTTGGCCTTTATCGTTCCTGTATTTACGGTACATATTCCTTTCAATAACGAGGTTTTCAAGGGCTGTTAAAGGGGGATACGAGGTGAATACAGAGCAGTGCTGGAATGAAGGGGCACTGTACACAGGAGATCTCCGAGAAAACCAGCTGACCAACGGCTCCGTGCTAGGCGATTGCTACATACAAAATCCGGGCTGAACTTTCCGCAGATACGAACACGTCCACTATAAAATATTTTAATATAACTAATAATACTGCCAGACGGTGGTATTGTCATTATGATATCATTTGTCATATCGCTAAAACATTTTGTAAGAATACAAAGACTTCTAGTGCTCAAGTATCAACAATTTTTTTTATTAATCTCTACCTTCTTTCAGAACGCAGTCAAGTTCCTTCACAAGTTCTGTTCATAAAGCAAGCATTCTCAAAGGCCTATGTACCGGTTTTAAGTTTACATGTTTGACGCGTAGGAACAGCGGTAAGTTAGGACGCGGTCTATATCAGTTTTCATCTTCATATTTTTATTTTTATATTTGTACCAGATATAGTTTTCCTTATTTTAGACATAAATTGCTACTTAATTTTGCTGCTATGAATTTTTTTATCCCTCATAGTTTTTGCGTAATGATTGGCAAACGTTAAAATGAGTATTTTATGTTTTTATGCACGCCACTAAAACCAACTTACATACCAAACTGAAAAAAATATATAGTGAATAACGTTGTTGGCCTACGTACACACGTCTCGTATATGGAAACAAAAAAAAAAAAAAAAAAAAATTAAAAACTTTTGTTTAAAAATGGTGGAAATTTGAATAAAAATTAAAAAATTCAAGATTTTTGGTTTTTATACATAAGATCTTGTAGCCTGCGAATCTTTATTCGTTGTAAACTTTTTTTAGCCTGCTACTTCTGTTCGTTTTGGTGGCGTGAATAAAATCGTAAAATGCAAATTTTGACGAATACGAGTCATTACGTAAAAAAAAAAAAAGATATGAGAGAAAAATATAACTTCACAAGAACAAAATTTAGACAGAATTTATGTTTTAAACACGAGAAAAGAAACAGGTACAATTATCAAAATGAAAATATGAAGTTGAAAGTTGCAGACCGCGCCCTAAGGGACAGAGTACCACGCTCAACGAGCAGCATATCGCCTCTATTCGCAGTGAGCTAAACTTCAGTCCCATGGGACTTAAAGTGGCGGATTTCACAGTTAATTTGTGGGAAGTATTTAATAAAGGTCAACGTAGGCATAAAGTTTAACGTTTTACGAACTTCGGGTGGTATTGTTTTAGTATAAAAGCTCCGTTTTAAGCCATTTTGAGAGGCCATTAGATACAATTTCTAGCAAGCAT
The DNA here is from genome assembly GCA_003012365.1 of Medauroidea extradentata. Lineage (NCBI taxonomy): Eukaryota > Metazoa > Arthropoda > Insecta > Phasmatodea > Phasmatidae > Medauroidea > Medauroidea extradentata. The sequence goes on from PNEQ01028146.1 coordinate 50,462, forward strand.
TCTGCATTGTTAAAAGTATTGAACCATAGCATAAAGTATGTACGTGTGTTTTCCGCAGATAAACGTAATGGGAATAAGTTTAGCCATTTGAGGAAAAAAAAAATAACAGGAGAGACACACGCTGCAGTATCGTCCATGCGCCACGTAAGTAGCTCTCGTAATCCGTTACATCGATACATTCTTATGTGGTTATGTACCCAGTTGCATTATTTGAAACCTTTAAATGTTAAAAAAAATACTATTTTAAATCAAAAACTTTAATTGTTTTAATAATTTTAAATTGGTGCGTTTTATGGTTTGGTTGCAGACACATATTGTGACAATTTTGTACAGAAAGGAACTTTTTTTTTTAGCTTTATGTGTTTTGTATAATATCATGTCAAATTCAAAACGATTTAAAACAGTTCTATACACGAAAGAAAAACCAACTGACTTTCAGAAACTAAACAATTCACACTGAAAAACAGTGTCATGGGCTATATCAAGATATGTATAAAAACTGCATTGACGTTTTTCTGTATTTAATAAAATGCTGAATTTGAAATACAGAATTGCATATTTTTTGTAATCCTTGAAAAAGAAACATATGCGTCTTATACATAGCGTAGAACATGACACTGTTCTTCAGTGTGAATTATTTCATTACTTGCTTGTGTAAAACAGTTTTATGTAAAATATGACTCTGACTTGCTTTTATACAAAAAATTATGAAAGCAAAATAATTTTATTTCTATAAAATTTGTCATACTGTATGTCTGCAAAACTAACCATACCTGGTACATTAATAAACGTTACTGTAAGGGGGTGTCTTTGGACACATGGGGTGCGTTTAGGATATTACAAAAAATATTTTGCTTATGGTAACCCTAAAAAAAAGAGTTAATTCCTAGTAATAAGTACCACATGGCATTTAATTAATGTTTACTCACAGTTGAAAATTACGGAAAATAAAAATAGTATGAAAGCGTTCCAAAGTCACCCCAGCTGAGGGTATTAAAACAATAAAAAATTTTTTTGTTAACTCCCCCCTTAAAGCTCCTGGTTCATATTTATTCTGTTTTAGTAAGGTTTATTTTTTAAATCCTGAAAGAAAGCAGATATCACGAAACCGTTGCACATAAATGTAGGAAATTGTTTGTACTATGTAGACTATTTTTTTTAACAAGAGTTTTTGTCATTTTGATCAGTTATTGACTTTTGAAAATTTAATTAAAGTGATGGTTTGCCAAAAACTTTAGAAACATACGTTTTAAAACAAAAAACAAGTTGCATAGTACAACAATTTTTCAACATTTCTGTGTAACGGTCTTGAGATATATGCTCCATTTCAGGATTTTAAAAATTCAACTCGCAAAACAGCATAAATATGTACCTGTGCCCTTAAACAGGCCGTGTATTTTATACTGCACTTGAATCAAGCTGCTGGTAAGGTATTCAACTGTGAACACCTAAGGCACAATAGTCAGAGCGGAAGTAATTGGTAAATGACGGAGGGCGGGCAGCGATGTCCGGGGGACACCCCCCTAGGGTTAGGGCGGCGCTAATAGGCTTTGCTGACCCCGCGTCACGCGTCAGGCGTCACGTGTCGCCACGGGGCGCCCGGCGTCGAATTACACGACACCTCCCACCCTCCTCCCCCTACCACCATGCCACGCGCCAGGCGTCAGTGCGCCGTCAGCACCGCAGCTGACTCCTACGTCTGGCTCACAGTCATTAATCATGAGCACGGAGATACAGAAGTGCTCCTCAAACCTTTGTTGTTCATTGCACGCTGTCCGATGTCATGACTTTCGGCGACACACAGACACAGGCAGATCTACACCGAAGAATTCGTTATTTTATAACTGTCCCAAACACCGTCCAACTCTTACACAATCCATTGACATAATACATTTTTCACTTCCATAGATTTCGTATAAGAGCAAGGTGATTTTACCATTCACGCTACTTACCCGAAGTAAAAAATAACCATTCCAACGATGTGAACGAAGCAGAGGCATCACTTAGGGGGGGGGGCAGTAGGGGCAAACGTCCCCCCCCCCTAGATTTAGAATTTTATGTGTATAAAATATATTTTTTATATTTTGTTATTTAAATAATGCTAACTTAAGCACATAGAACTGAAGATTTATTATTAAAGTTTCTAATTCATACATGCTTAATTAATAAAAAAGATGAAACAAGGCCACAGTAGCCGGAATAAATCTTGCCTCCCCTCCCCCAAGAAAAACCTGAAATGCTTCCGCTGGAACGAAGAAGAAAATTTTTGTACTATTTTACGTGAAATTACACGTTTCATTTTGTTTAGCTTAATGCTTTTACTTTCATTCAAAACTATTTTATAAGTATCGTTTATATACACATATATACATGCATGAAAATATTTTGCTCCGAAATGTATAAAGTTATAATTTTTAATGCGCCATGTATCGTTCATCAGAGACACAACACACGAATACGTTTGCTTACACATTGGCTAAAAACAACTACCTCCTATTATTTCCTTTTTTACATAGATACTTTCAGATGTCTGCGAATTGCAGTTATGTACACTGTGACCGTACCTGTCTGGTGTTTGAATTTATTGCAACGTGTTCGAAAATTTTTTTTTGTCCAAACGATTATACCTGTACCAAAACGTTCACCCGATAAAATAAATCATTCCAGATATTAACAAAATGGTACTTCCGAAACAGAACGCATTCTATTTAAATTTATTCGATGCCTTACTACACATAATAAGTGGATTTTTCAGGCCACTGTTCTCAGCATGAAATAACTACCTAAAAACAAAACTACGTTAGAGAAATTAGTTGGAATTCACTTAGTAATCACGCTAATATTAATTTAAGGCCGCCACTAAAAAGTAACGTTTAGACGTAGTTTCTGCTTCAAATTTGACACTTTGTATCCCGGTTCAGTGCCTCGCAAGTGAAAGGAATACGCATTTACAACGTGGTAACTCAAGAATTTATTACCTGGATAGTATGGTATTCGAATTTCATTCGTTATTTCGTTGACTTTTTGTTTATGAAATAATAAAGTTTTGAATTAAAGTAAATGTACTAAGCTAAACAAAATGACATCTGTGTAATTTCACGTAAAATAGTACAAAAAATTCTTTGACTATAGCAAAATTTTTGTAAAAATTTGAGTGGCTATATTAAAAAATAATAATTATGTGAAGCATTAATTTTATTCTGTATTAAATTACAGTGATATATGCCACCAAAGTGGAAGGGTATTTAGTAATTATTGCAATACATATGGCAAAGACCTCGTAAATGTTTCCGAACGCAGAACATACAATTTTCTTTGCTATATGATATTACCTGTTTCTCAGTTAGATACCTCCTGGTAGCCTATGTGTTTTGAAGGTTAAAGTAATATGGCGGAATCCAGTCAACTTTTTACAACACTTGGTTGCTGTAGCAAGCGTCCGTATAGTAAATTGTGTAACAGTTTCCCTCAGGTATTATGCCAGTGGTTCTCACGCTTGTGGTATGTTTGGAGCAGTTGTTAATCAATAAGTTTGAAAATAAACTAGAGATAATTTTTTTTTCAAACGACAGAGTTTCTATGCCTATTGTTAAGCTTTCAATTCCGAACCTAACCTGGCCGCCTGCCGAGACCAACAAAGCATCGAAAGATGTAATTTTATTCTAAAACTTCTGAACGAGCGTAAATGACGTCTGCTTCGTTATATTACTAAAGTGAGAGTTAGACAATATTATCGTATGCTATATGCTTGGTAAACTGCTTGACATAAATAATAATGAAATGTTTCATTACTTTGTCATGAAGAATCGTCGCAAGAGAATTATAGGTTAATTTTCAAGAATTATCTTGCAATGATTCTGCATGACAAATAAATGAAATATTTCATTATCATTTATGTCAAGCAGTTTACCAAGAATAGCCTATATCCTATGCTTTGCCGAAGAGAAAATTTTTATAATACAATTTGACTAGATCTCATGGTTCGAAAACAGAAAATGCAATAAAATTGTGTAACACTCCCCTTTAATATAACGTTATAGATGAGTTAACCCTTGCCGGATCCCCCATTGAACTATGCAATTTATTTATTTTTTGTGACCGAGGTGTCCAGCCGCTTGGCTCAGCGGATAGCATATATGTCTGTTTGGCCAAGGGTCCCGGGTTCGACTCCCTGCCGGGGAGGTGATACTTAAATTACCTTCCTCGGGTTCAGGACTGGGTGTTTGTCTTCGTCTTGACTAATTGCTCAAATACATCGTACAAATTACAAACTACAAAGTCAACAAAAACTGGGGAAGTGTCCAATAATAAAGTTGTAAAGCGGGGAGGTTTAGCTCGTTGGCGACGTTGAGACATCACGATGGAGCCTAACATAAAAAATAAATAAAAATAAAGAAAGAGGTTTCAGTCGATTCCCCGCTGTATTGTCGAGGATTTTTGCATGTGAGAATTGAGCCGGGCTCCTGTTTCCCTTGCTCCTTCATTCCTGTGCTGTTCCTTTCTCACCTCATATCACACTCGCCAGAGCTGAAAACACTCTTGTAAAGCACTGTCCAAAATCTATACACATATGGGCCAGTAAAATCTGAAAATGGGTTATTTTTAAGTCTGAAAATCCTAGTACAGAATCCTTAGTAAGGTAAATGTACGGAAAGGAAAATGTAGCTAGTTCAGTGACCGTATGTTAGATATCACAGTCCTATGGGTGCTGAAGGTTCCCATCTACCTGCGCTTGAAACGCATTGCAACGAGTTACACGTAATCATAATTAGAAAAACATCTCAACGCGCATTACGTTTGCACATCTATGAAAAAAAACACATTTCAAACAATGTTTCTATCAGTTTAAAAATTAGAATCGCTTATTGGGAACCCAATTTTCAAGACTCTCAAAATGGCTAAAAACAGCTTTTTTAAACCGCCGTATCTAGGAAAATTCCAACCGGATTCCAAAAACACAATAATAGAAATAAGCTCTGGAATTTGATCCGTAAGTATCGCAAATAAAATAATATGGCCACCGCTTAAAGTCCTGTAGGAAAATGACTAATAGTAAAGCTCTGTGCACCAGTTGCTGGGTTTGCATGTAGAGGCGATAATGCATTACATACGCCGACCGACGTCACTCTTAACGCTCCATCGGTTTAGTGCCTCACATATACCAACGCAGCCTACCTGGATAAGAACCTTAACCCTGTATATTCTTACATGACTGTTGTTACAGTGAGGAGCGGGTAATGGACAAATGGTTGGGATTTGAGTATACACAGGGCAGTGGATTCTAACATGCAGGTAACTGAACTCGCGAAATAGTCCTTCCTTTAGTTACTGGTAGGACGAATTCAAGTTGTCCAGAAACAACAGCATTATTAGCACACCACGCGAATACTGGACTAAAATGAAGATGAAAATGTACGTTGCGAAATGTTCTATGACGTCATTTTACATGTACAGTGTGACAATACTGCACGGAGAAAGTCCGCTCCCTCATTCCGCGTACAGGTATTAGCCTATTTTATGTCTGTTACGTCGAGTAAACGTATAATCATGTTTGGTCAGCTTAAGACTTTAGCTTGCATCCATAATATGCAGGTCAAGACAGCAGTGGTAAGATAAATAAGATATCTGTGTGGCGCAAGAGGGGACTAACTACAGTGCTATGTTGCCACATTATGCACGAAAAATGTTATCGTACAACATTTTGCCACTAAAATTATCGTCTCTAATTTAGCCCAGTATTCGCGTGGTGTGTATATTTATGCGCTTGTTTCTCCACAACCTGTACAGCACATTTACAGCAGCCGTAATATTACGTCATATGCTAGTGTCGCCACTGAATATCCCATGAAGTCGAGCTATCGGCGAGAAGACTGCACGTCAGCTCCAGTGACTTGCGCTTAGAGGCTAGGGTGAGTCATGATGCGCGTTACTGAGTCGTCCTTAGTGTTTCCGCGCTTCTAGTCTTCGGACGTGCAAAACATATTCACCTTGATCTGCAACCACGTGCGATCTTTTTAAATATTTGTATACATATTCAAATGCTTGGAAAATATAATGCCGAATAGAGACCCGGAATTTTCGCTGGTTGATCAACCAGCAGGCTGAATTCCACAGTTCTATGTACACTCTGTCCTCAGCTATTGGCTACTGCTCCAGTGAGTTGTAAACGTGACTAAGTAACGCGATAGTCCGGGCACATGTTGCTATTGGTTCAGACTCCTCTAGGACAAAGTTTCATAACGTTCGTGAAACTGCAATATGTCGTATCCCACAATACTGAGGTTTCACTGAAGACATTTTTTAAGAACATTACAGGAGAAAAAAACAATATGATATGCATCAAAATAAACCCAGATGAGTCCTTTTGGGGATATGACATTTTTACTGAAAGTATAAAAATAGCTACTATGTCTTTATATAGCGAAAAGTTAACTTCAGTTAAAACGAGGGTTGCAGCATATTGCTGTTTCATGGACGATAAACAGTGACCCAATCACAATGGTATCTCATGGACTCGGGAGTTATAAATCTAACATATTCTCAAATATACTTGTGACATTTTCAAGTCTCTAGTGACTAAATGTGAAAATTTGTTTTAATGTACAGGAATTATGAATAAATTAATGGATTTTCCTTTTCCTCAAACTAATATTTAGTTTTCTTCTTAAGTATACGGCAACACTGAACGTAAATGAGAGTGAAAGGGTGACAAATTTGCAGTACGTTCATATTTTGTATATTAAAAAAAATTGACAAGTTTTCCATTACATGTATGTTTGTTTCATAGAATTGTTTTTTTGTACTTAAAAAGAAAATACGCTTCGTTAGTGCAAGAACATTTATTTTGGAGTAGCTCTGCGTTTCTTTGACGTAATATATTTTATAAATACTAGGTAATTATTTTGTGAAGACGCGTAAGCTAAATCTGCTTTTATTAACACATAAAACTTGCCGTACCAACATATGTTGTATGTCATACAAACTATATACAAACATAAGCTGGGATAATTATAGTGGGGAGGGTTTTATATCCGACCGTCAGTGAAGTCGTTAGAGTCGGAGCTACTAGAGCAAAAAATGAAAAGCAGGAAAGTAATCAGCAGAAGGCTTGTTGTAAGGAACTGTCTGGTAATTGGTCTAGAGTGTCATCAAAAAAATACGGGAAATGAAAACCAGGACAGCTGGAACGAAATTCGAACCCGGACTCCCGTATATGAGGTCACTATGTTACCACTGGGTTATATTTTTTTTTCGGTATGTGGGTTGAAATTTTTTAGTAGTGAATTATATATTGTTCATATACATCAAATAAGAAGGCCCAAAAATAGAACGTGGATTAAATACAAGTGTGGTGTTGAAAATTACCCACTTCTGTCTGAACTGCCTCTTAGTTCGCAAGTTAATAACTGTGATGTGCTACAACTGTCATTTTGTCATGGATTTTTTTTCCACTTGGTTTATTTTTGTGGCTTTTTTTAAAACAGTTGTAATGCTTTCGCATTTAATTAATTTATGATGCATTTAATGATTCTAAAACGAAAAAAAAATACAAGCAAGGTTTTTTATTGATAAGAAAATCTCAAAAGGTTATGCAATAAAATTTAGTGAATATGCTATACATTTTTTAAACTGCTTGTCTTTCATGTTCGCAGTGTTTTGCTGAGGCGTCGCTGATGTTGGAATATACTCTGTAAACAAAGTTGAGGGTTTTTGTGCTCCACAAACATTGACGAAATAACTTTAGCAGCAGGACTGTACTTTGCTTAAGTTTTGTTGTATAAACTCTCGTACTTGCAGAAGGGAAAAAGTTGACTTTGTTGAACGTGTTCTGCTTGCATGAATAACATGAAAGACAGCGCGTTTAAAAGGAAAGAAATATTTTATTATGATATTGACACCATGAACTTTATCACTTGGATCGAAAATTTAAAAGCTAAAATAAATTATGAATGGCTAAGTAAATTAGTACTGGCTTGATACAGATTCTGGTGTCTTACTTTTAGTTGGTTTGACAACTTATAGATCATCCAAAATATCACAGCGCTGGCAACTTACCTGCATTAAAAATTATTTTTAAGCATCGGAATCAATATTTCAGTCTCGTGGAAATAGTTAAAAAATTCATACTTCTAACAGAATAAGCTTAGTCTATAAACTACTATCAAAACATTTGTCAGCCTAGGCACTACAGCAATATTATCGCGGGTCATTTAAGTGGGCTAAATTGATCAAAATACTCGTGGAGGCTATTGGAATTTATTTGTATGAGATTCTATGTGAAACAAATAACCTTCAATGACTTATCAAATTTTTCATAATATTTAGTAACTTGCCAAATTTCTATGTCTATTTTCAAGTAATTGTACAAAGTACAAGAATTTGGTTGTAAATATAAAAATATTGTTTGCAAGTACATAAATATGTTTTATGTATACAATTATACTTGTATATTTACAAGTATATCCTTTAAGCTTACAATATATTTGTAAACGTACAGAAAACTTTTGGAAACTAGATTTCAAAGAATATTTTTGTAAAAGTTCGGATTTTATTTTACTGTGTATTCACCTCTAGTGGACACTGTCGACCAAGGGTTGTCGGCAAAGGCACCTGTTGTGTGGCTAATTGAGCACTTTCGAAATCAGCCGCTACATATTAACTTTGCCACTTAGCGACACGCGATTCGGCCTTAGTTTCTACATATGAGAAATCACTATTTCCAAATTAAGCTGAATTACTCCTATTTTCCATTCATCAAAAAGAGAAACATTTTGTTTGTGCAATAATTACTAGTACGGATTTTAAACACATAAAACTTGTACTCGCTTTTTGAATCTCTGTAACAGGTTCTCCTTCTTTAGGTTGTGCCAACACCTCAGCAAAAGTTCCAAGGTTGTCGCAAATGCTGACTAGAAGAGAGAATTATGAACGCATTGTATTACGTCATACGCAATTAAATACTGACCGACTATCGATGGAGAATAATTGCTTATTCTATGTTTCGGCTATAGGTGAGGAACTTTAAACGTGGGAAAGGGGGGAGAGTGATTTTAAAGTCTTGCAAGCGAATTCAACGGGAATGGCGAGAAAGCTTCTAAGGAGAAACGACAAGTAATACAACTAAAAAATATCGAATCAAAAATTTTCAGAATGCCAGCCAGACATAGCCACACTATGGTCCCGAATAATGTAAGCTGTACTGAAACTTGGCAACACTGCGTCGCAAGTAGAGCGTGCGTGTAGGTGTTTCTTCAAACTGCATCGTTGACTGGTTCTTATCTGGATACTATTATGTAATGAAATGATGAATGAAAATTTGTTGTTGTCACTGAACTGCATCGTATTCTCACTTATAGCCGCCGTGTATAGAAACAAAATCAAAGTAATTTGCGACGGCTTTTGTTGTTGGTATGCTCGCGACCCGCGTTTGGTTATAATAAGAGGTGTCGTTGCTCTGTCTCTTACGTGATTAATGCTGGATGATTGGGTTCGTATTGAGTAATGTTGTAGTATGCCCGGCTAGCTTTAATTGAAATAAAATAACAAAGAAGTTTCTTTTTAAATCGGCCTAAGGGACTCACGCACTGCGGGTTGCGTCACGAGAGGTAGATACTTAAAGTTTCTTTCGACGAAAATAATAGGCGCTTCC
>PNEQ01028148.1:0-45120 GCA_003012365.1 Medauroidea extradentata
TCACAACCTGCACTTTTTTCTGCTGTGAAGGCCACTTTTCCTTTTTTACGTGATAGTTTTTCTGGTCTTTTTATCCATATTTTTGGTGTTTTATAATAATAATTATTAATAATATTATTACTAAGTGTAAGTTTTCAAATAGTCAAATATGGCATCCGCAACTTAGTTTATATGTATTTATTTCAATGTTACTGTTTTATTTTGTTATATAAAATATCTGTTGCTTAAAAGGATAATGATGGGCAGCTATGGGGATGGTGGAGGCTGAAAAAAAAAGTTTGTTGTGTAGGCGTGTTGTTATAATAATATTAATTATGGTCAGGGAAATTTTTAATGATTGGTCAGTGAAAGTCAGGGAAAGTCAGAGAAATTCATTTTAATATTTCTGTGGGAACCCTGATAATTCAATATTATTGTATTATGTTTTACCATTAAATGTGTGAATTTATCCAATATAGAACTTGGTAATTCCAAGTACCATACATAATACTTTTATAAATTTGCTGCATTTTGGTACAGTAGACATTCGGAGGCTAGATGTGATATTTCCAAGAACCTTTGTCCCTCGTTGCAGTGACAACTGCTGCACTCCAGCCCTCCAGGACGGACATGTATTCAAGTGTTGGAGAATGTACAGAGTTCACCTGACCCACTGTAATCCCTCCTATCTTCATCTGCATCACTGTTATTTATCTTGAAAATGTTAACACTGTACCAAGAATTGACTCATGGTATCTCGACCAGAAATGAAACTTGACTTTTTTAAACAAAACTCCTGGTTTATTTAAATGGCCTTTACATTAACGTCTGTATAATTTCCATCCATTACTGTGAACCCAGTTTACTGAAAAAAGTCAGTACTGGCTGGAAAAAACCTCGTCCAAGGTCAGCTGGCCACAACATTATTGATTATATCCTAACTGAATTCTAGGTTATAACACTACTACAATTCACGACTGCATTTTTATACCTTCTCTTTCACAAACCGAGACCATTAAAAAGAAAATATTGTTTAGTTAGTTAAAATATTACAAAAGACAAATTATAATACCCGCCAGAATTTAACTTACATAAAAAAATACTAAACAAAATATATTTTTGCAGTGCTTCAACTGTTAACAAGAAGCATGGCACCATAAACTGATGACACATCATCCTAAGTTTTCTTTAAATATTTATACAAAACCATTATATGAAACTGTTTGCCATGATACCTGTGTGTCAAGTCATTCCACATCATTTACAGTGTTAACTTATAATTTAATTAATTTGGAACTAAATTAATAACTTACCATCAGAAATAAACACTCCACAATGTTTTTTAATAGTTTTGGCAACAAAAAGTTAAAAAACAATATTTAAGAACACTTTTTTTGAACTTAGTGTACATATGTCTCAGTATTGCCAACATATTCTTTGTACCTTGGAATTTACCTCAAAGAAGGTTTGATATGTTTCATGTACAGGATGTTCACTGATATGGACTGTGCCAAGTGAATCTGATGTAAAAAACTAATGCTCTTTGGTACAAAATCGTAAGGCCCGTAGTTTGCGATGAAAGTTTAATGAAAGGTTAAAAAGAACCAGCGAAGTGTGAGTAAAGGGTAAGGCAATTTGTGGATACAGACGGCTCCACATGAATCTTGTAACCATAACTAAGAGGAAAGTATTCATTGGTAACAAGTGGTCAGGCCTTAGTTTGAGAGAACAGTGACACTGTAATGTGAACAACTTTCCTTACATTCCTGCTAACTGGTATGCTGGACCCATCTACTAAACTAAGCGACTGGCGACTTTTACCAAGCTGTATTTTCTGCTCAGTTGTGATCACTAATTCACATGGTGCAGTCGGTTTACATGTTTTACCTGTCACTCTGCAAAATACTTATAAATTACTGATAATACACTGGAAAATTAATGTATTTTAAAATTATTATGTAGTATATCAAGTCGCACTGCTGTTTCACTTCATCCCGTTGGTCGGTATGTAATTATTGTGACAAAAGATATTTGTGCCATATGTTATTTTTCTTGTTCATGTTTATTATAAAATAATTGTTATGTTGATGAGTTTTATTTAAATTTTAATTGTCTAACCTTGAGAAAATTAAAACAAAATAATAGATAAATCAAGGTCTCCTGCATTTTTCTCTTACTGTTTTCACAATTGTGCTGTTGCTGTTCATTTTCTAACATGGTAACAATGAAAAGCATTTACCATAACCTCTCCTTATGACTTTGTACCATAGCTTGTCTGCACTGTACTCTGTCCACTTTAAGGTTGCAGCAGAAATAAAAATTGCTAACAAAATAAATAAAACCATTTGAATTATATCTACTAGTCAACTTTGCGTGCTACACTTATTTTGTATGAATTGAGCGGGTGACTTCAATTTTGGGGAGGTTTATTGGGATTAATTTTAGGTTTAGTTGTTTGTAATAGGATTTAGTTTCCACATTTTTCTTTTGGTTTGAGTTTTTTTTTTTGTCTGAGTTTTACTAGTTTGGTGGGTAAACTGCTCTTCCCCTGTTCTGCTTAGTTTGTGGAGTTATTGATGAGGGTTTTTTTACTGTCTTTCACTCTCTCTCTTTCTTGCCGGTTGTTGCTTCTGCGCGATCCCATGTAACCGTTGGGCCAGCCGCTCTATAGGTCTTAGAGGGGGGGGGCGGCGGGGAAGATGTAGTCGAGGTGGCCGGTGGGGGAGGGGGAGGCGCTGCGGAGCCGAGCTGGTGGGCGGCCAGCGAAGGAAGTGTCACTTGGTATATTGTTTCGCCGACGAGAGGTGGGTCCCAAGTTTGGACCAGGCAGTACGAGTCCGCGCAAGTTTCGAGCAAGATTTATTGTGAGACAATTTAAAGCATCAAAGTTGGTCAGTTTCTTCATCTCTAATGCCATTGATGGTATGCTCAGGCCGACAGGTGCAAATGGTTCATCGTCGAGGAGGTAATGTTCCTGTTTCGCCCTATTTTGAGGCTGGTTGGGAACAATTTAGATGTAAGAAGGCCTTTCTTGTAAAGAAGGCTGTCTCGACACCGTATGGCGGTGTTCCACGGTAATCTGCGGCAATGAAGGTGAGTGTCGGTGAAGTGACAGTCGTTAGATGTCCGAGGGAGTGTTTGTAATTGGTCAGCTTCCTGGCTTTGGGCGACCTTAATTTGACAATATCACTGCAGGAAAGGAGATACCAGGATAGAATTGGAGCGGATCTTTCGACTCTTTGCTGGCTTGTTAAAAGGGGTTCACTGAGGCAATTGAGCAATTAATGAATGACGATCGTACAATTGAAAAGTGTCACAAACAAATGAGAAATTGCGTTTTGGGGTAATAAGGCGTATGTGTAAAACTACTAGTTTATTCAGTAACTAGTATACTGGAATGTTTGAAGATCTATGTAATTTTGGGTGTGTAAGGCCGGTGTTAATTGTGTCTGTTATTGAGTTATGTACAACAAATACCGGAATAGACTTTTTTAAGAGTAAAGCGCTCGTGTTTGTAACTACAAATTGTAACAGGGTTTTAATGTGTTGTAATTTGGATTTGTAAGTATATAAAGTAATGAAATGTCAAATGCGCTTTCTTATTGCTTACTTGTTGACCCATCTATAATTACTTTAAGTATAGACTATTTGATGTTTATTCGCTCCCAGGTTGGTTATTTTTTACAGTCTTGCTATGCAAACTACGAAATGGATTTTGGCCAGGTAATTTGTGCCCTGTGAGTGACTGTTTTGGCACAAGTTTCTTTGGAGTTTCCGTGTGGATTAGTGAATTTTTCTTATTAAATTTGATGGTCACCTGAGGAACAGAGTTTTTTGTATAATGTTTAACTACTATCTTGGAACAAAACCAAATATGAAGAGCATCCAGAAATTTTTTTTTGTATGTGAATGTGACTAGTTTTTTTCTCCGTAACACCCCGAATATCCGCTGAGCTGAGCCAGGTATATCATTTGAAAAGAGTTCGACAATCAGCTGCCCACTAGACCACAGCCGAAAACTGAGGTGACATTGCACAGAGCATCACAAACTACCAACAGCGTGGTGGGTCATAGCTCTGTGGAGTCGGCCTGTTACAGTCAAGTAATGACATGACTGGCTTGGCAAACAAGTCCAAGAAAATAGGCTGGGCAAATAAGACTAAGAAAATAAATGGTTTTTAGTGGAAAGCCACCCGTAACCTCCACGTGATTTAAGTTATGAAGGTAATGTGCACAAGAATTGATTGTGGTTTAAGGCACTTTATGGTCTATCTTAAAAGGAATGACCCAGAACTACCAAAGACTACAACAGTGGAAGAAAAGAAAAAAACTTTTGAGATCAAATGCAAGAATGTCACACTGTACACCTAACTGTAGGGCTAATCTGGATAAGCCCATAAATTTTTTTATAATTAATTCCCAAGGGACAGTGTGTTGGGAAAGAATCTCATATCTTTATTTTATTGACCTATAGACACACACATTTTAAATTGAAATTAAAGGCATTGTAAATACAGCTACAGCCATTAGGCAAAGGCAACATCGCTTTGTTTAAAGGAGAATACATTGTGCTCTCGAGCAAGTAGGACATGTGCAATTTAACTCTGACCCACCAATATGATGTACTAGATGGGTGTCACACATTTTCTGTCAGCAGGGCCTTAAGTTCTTTTCTCTTTTTTTTAATAATATTTGTTAATGTTGAACTGTTTTTGACTTAATCTTTCTACAGAATTAGCTTTCCATCCGCTGACTAAGGCCATTGCGGTGTATCATACCAAGGTATCCCTTCTCGCGAACGTAGGTCGCAATAGTAATCGGCGTGCCATATCCTTGTTTGTTCATCCCGGGATTACTTTTTGCTTCCTTGCCAATACACAAGGGACCGGAGGAACTGTATAGTTTATTTTTGTACAAGTGATGTATTGCAATCGGTGCAGCAAAGAAATATTGATAGGCAAAAGTAGAAATCAATCCTGCCAGATATAAACCTAATGCCACAGTCATGTTGGTTCATAACAATAAAAAAAAACTGAATTGAAATAGGGTGCCAACTCAGACTTTAAACTGAGTAATAAAATTGCAGTGACGAACAACTATTAGAAATTCCATTAAGTGAAGGTGGAAGGAAAGTAATAGATCTGTTGTGCCGGTATTAGCTCATATGTCATGAGAATGTAAATCAATATCAGGAATCCGGTGGATGTGTTAACATCCCGCACTAGTATTGTCTTTATACTAATTATAGAATTTTTTAAAGATAGTTAACACAAAAGCAATGAGTAAGGCAGTTTCTTCATGCACTATACATATCATGGCCATAGAGGAACAGGTCTGGACTCTTGGGTTGAAAATTGACCCTCATATGACTGATTGGCGCCACTGGCACTCTGGGGTTGTTTTAACATTGCGCAAATGGATCTACAAGGAGCAAGCTCGTGTTGGAGCTGCTGGGAGAACTGCTAGCAAGATGCTGTATTGCAATTAAAACAACACTTCATTGCTAGTGGCGCTTCCAGTCATAACTGGGTCAACTCAATAGCGTTGGTAGATAGGTTAGTGTCCAGACCTGTAATTCTATAAGACCCGTTATTTAAACAAAACAAATAACTTATCGAGATTTCAATTGATGCTACATCACATCGGTTTACATTTTTAATTTCACTACGTAGATACATATGTAGTTCCATATCCATGAGCATACTTTCAATACTGACGAGCTAGTCGCAACAAATAGAAAGAAGATTTCAATGAGTTGGCTGACCTGCATGCTGCAGCTGAGAGCAGTGGGACTGCAGCCTGTTCCTCCTGTATCAATACAGACCTTGGCACGCAAGGGCGTGGCTGGACAGTCTATGACCACATGGCTTCAGTTGAGGGGTCAGAGCTATTTTGAGATATTTGGCCTGGGGAAAATATTTTGACGACTTTGACAAGCTAATTGTCACCTTTGACAACTGTGCCGCCCTAAAATTGTAATGAGACTTGTAAAGTATATGCCTGTAATCATTGTTGCCAAAAGGAATGGGGTGACCTTTGACCACTTCCTAACAGACAGTCTCAGAGAAGTACTGTTTCATTCAATGGTCTAATGATTTGTTTTCGGGACTGTTGTGCAATCGAGCGTAACAAAATATACACCAAGGAGTTTACAAAAAAAAAGAGATGTACTACGGGCTGCATTGCGTGTTGGCATGTGGAGGCCACAATGTGCAGTGGACACAGTAAAGCTGAAATGGACTGAGAAAATTGCTGGGGACTTGTGGGTAGCATACACCAAGAAGGCAGTTGTAGAGGTTACTAACCTAAGACATACAACAAGAGTGATAGATTTCACATGTTTGGTATGTGCCCTGCGTATGGAGAAACTGTTCGTGTACCATCAAGAGAAGGTCTCCGTCATCAGGCTCGGCAAAGTACGCTTCAGAAGGTGGCAGAAATAAATATTGATATAGATGTAGCAGCAGCATTCTACTGTGATCACATTTGAGAAGAAACCATGTAACTGGATTGGCGAAAGGAGTGAAAACAAAGGATGTTTGTTAATAGTCAGTTTGTTGTGTCCATAATTGACACATTCTCAGAGAAAAAAGAATTTGGCCTCTTCAGTCACTCAAGAATGTAATAGGGGATATTCAGTTGAGTGAAGCCCCAGAGGGCAATGTCACTTCCAATTGCACTCAGATATTGAAGTATCTTAATCAATATAAAATTGTGGCAGATCCCAACTTTGAGCAAATAAGAAGACCGGCTATGCACAATCCCAGAGTGATAAATGACGTGCTGTGTCACAAAAGCTTCAATACCGTATTCAGTATCAAAGACGGATTTAGCCACTTTGAATCGGAGGAAAATTAAAAAATGAAATGCTGCTCCACAACAACTTACGGTGCCTTTAGATTCCTGTGATTTTCCTTCAGTGCCTGCAGTGCTCTTAAAAGCTTCCAAGATAACATGTAAATTTTCAGTAAGCTAAATAATACAATTTTTTATTTTGATGGCGTTGTAGCATTTTAAATTAGAAAAAGTAAATATGATTAAGTTCTGAATGTCACTATCAGGCTGGCGAAAACGACAATGTTAAATTCAGCACAGTCAGAACTCTGTGTCAGATTTTCCAGTTGAGGAGAAATGTACAAAACCTGATCTTATTAGTGGCAGTAATCCCCAAGTATAGGCAGGGCTTGCCGAGAGTCATGGGAATGTTTGGTTGATGTCTGGGAGTATGAACCTGACAGATCGAACAAGAAGTGTTAGATATACATACAGTGGTTATTACAAAAGTTTCTACCCATAGTGCATGAATATCCAGTTATAGTCACTATTGACCATTAACCTCTGGTGCTATTGTTTCAAGAAGAACTGCAAAGAGTAGGGTCCACTGAATTGAAACAAATGTGGTTGAAGTTGTACAAATGTGACTTTACTATACCAGAGAGGTTCATGTAACAGACGTACTGTCCAGTGCATGTACAACAGACCCTAATCATGGAGGATCCCAGCATGACAGAAGTTGTCCTCTACTGGCAGTCTTTACGCTTCAGCAAGAAAGCCAGAGAGCAACTGATCACGACGACCCAGCATTGGCTGCAGGATGTAGTCTAGTAACAATTGAAGTGGCAACTATGTGCGTCGCAAGTTTCAGACTGAGAACAAGTGTACTGGAAATATTGACGGAACCTGTTTGTATAGGACAGCATTGTTCTGATGATGATGTGGATGAGGAATTTGTAACTGTAGTTATCCAGGGTGGGATATAGTATTTAAGATGGAAGATGGTCAGTCAGTTCTATGAGTGACATTTTGGGAGGGAAAAACTGTGAAATGAAAGCACTGCAGGTGCTGTATTAAATCTGCCATTCACAAGCACATTACTACATTGTAAAAATGTAGGTAGAGAGTGAAGAACAGCAACTAGCGATGCAAAAGGTAACAACCGTAGCAGGCCAAGCCTTGTCAATTGGAGATCACGTCACACACCAGCTGGAGATCCTTCCTATGTCATACAAATCTGCTACGTATTTTATTTGTAATCCATATCTTCCACCAGTACTCAGGTTAGATCTCAAATAATGTATTCAGACAATGTAATGCTTCCAGTTTAGACAGTATGTGTTTGGAATAGATAGCAAGCTAGTGTCATGAAGCCCCAGGTATGCTCAAAGCAATGAGCGAGCAGGAAAGCTAGCAAGTACTGCCAAATCAGTATTATGGAGAGCTGAGACTGAATCCAAAGATTGGAGCATCTGATGAGTTAGTACAGGAACACACTAATTGTGTCACTGAAATAATCACTAGCTTAACTGTTTGTGAGTCGAACACTCAGGTACGGTTATCTATGGCCATGCATAACTTGAAAAATAGGGTGCAGGCGAACATATCACAACAAAATAATCTTTGGATCACTTATCAACCCAGAGATGCTGTGCTTATCAGCACAGGGGATGGTGATAGTTGGATTAGAGGAAATATTCTTTGAAAACACGACACTCCTAGATTTTACTGGGTCATGACAGGAGGTGGAACTATTGTAAAATGAACAACATAGCACATCTGTGAGTGTCAAAATGGATAATTAATAAATGAAACAGCTTCTGGCCCTAGGTACTGGACTACTGTCAGGTACAAGTATATAAATAACATGCAGTCCCTCCCGTAAAACAGTTTGATCTTCCCTACCTCACCTTTGTATTTTATTGTAAGATCTGCAGATAGAATGCAAGGTGTGACATTTTGATTTAAATCATTGTCTAAATGTAGTGTTCATAATTCACAACATTAAAAAATATTACGAACAGAACTGCAATTGGTGATGGGAATTACTGCAGTGAAAACACTGTAATTCAATTTGCTTTCAATGCAAGGAAAACTGATAGTATGGTAAATCACATCTTACCTGAAGGTCTTCTTTGTAGACTTTGATATAGAAAGATGATGGTCTTGAAGTCTAGAGCCCATAGAATTCGTCCCTCGATATTCAGCAATGTTAAGTCCCGTGGCTGACTTGATGTAGTTTTCAACACGTAGAGTAGAGAAAGAGGGCTTGCCGCAACAGTTTGTAATTGGAGCGCTGAGAATCATTGTAAGTGCTGTGCAAGAAAGAGGAACAGTAAGTTTATGTTGTGCAGTCAGAAATTGAGGATTTTCCATGTTTTATTTCTGTGCTGCCTGTTCCTGCATTTGATCCGAGCTTAAAGCACGTGCTCAATTCTCGTAACAGCCACCACATGTACTACAGTGGAACCTCGTCACGGGTACGGGTTATAGTAAAATATTTGCTGTAGTGACAATTTTTTACTGCACCGTCATTATCCGTATGAAAAACAAAGCAACTAAATTAATTTCAAACAAGTAGACTACAAAATTTTACTTTCACTCACTTTATTGACAAAATAACTTGGAACTGTTCGTACTGAATCAGTAAGAGTACGTAACGTAGTTGAGATGTACAAACACGACTTGTGTTGAAAGAATATTAACACCAGGTCCTAATATTTTGTATCTACACACTGTAATGGGCCTGAATGTGTCATGTTGACATATTCGCGCAGCATGGCGCTCCTCTACCCAGGCACGTCCGAACGTTTGATGAAGAGTTGGGGACAGGATATGTATGAATAATATACACTGAATTGTGATCATGAAATAATACATAGAAAAATATTTGTAACAAAGAAATGGTTTTTTACAAAAAGGACTGTAGTCCATATACAAAAACTGCTTTTGACAATAAATCATTTTATATGCTATGTATTTAAATTTAAGACTGAAATATTTTGTTTAATTAAATGGAATAGAATTTAAAATAAAAAGTCAAGCACGTAAAAATAATACTCTGACGAACAATAAAACATAATGTATGCTTGGTTAAATTTAGCCTTTACAGCTCTATTTGATCAGATACGTAAATTTTTATTTCACACAATTGACTATATTATTAAACATAGAATGACGTTAATAATTTACGAATCAGGCTATTAATGTTCAAAACTTGTGTTCTTTCTTTATAAACCTTCAAGATGCAGAGGTGGATTATTCTAGACTGTGACGTGCTTCTAAGGAAAGTTTTTAATTTTTCGTAACATGAACTTTGTTAGGCTGATTTAGAAGAATTGAAACCATGAACAATATGTTAACATGTTTTTCAGGTTCTGGAAAAACGCCTAGTTTCTGGATGCAAAGATTTAAAAGCTACTTACAATATCGTTCACCGAATCAACGGATGGAACTAAGTTAGGGAGTTTTTTTTTAATTGCATCTCAAATTCAAAATATTGATGACAAAATCTTGGAGACAGTTTTTGGTAGATGACAGTAGACATAGCTGCACAGTCTGATATTTTTTGTAACAAAGCTTGTTAAATATTTTCTGATATATCTGCTGAGGATGAAAATGCATGTGTGGAAGAAACAAAAGGAAGTGTGAGGAAATTGCCTGCATATCTGGTTCTGCTGTCCTACCAGGAAGCCACTTCAGGTGCAGATACAGATCTTTGATTGAATGCAATCGAGGAGGAAAAGTATTCCGTGCTGAAAAATGAAGTTTTTGAGTTTGTCGAGAGGAACAAACTTAAAGGAGTCAAAGGCTTCGCAGTAGTCGGTGGATATTTCGCATAAAAGACAGCAATGTATACAAAGCCAGACTTGTGCGTAGATGTGAGCAAAAGCCGGGATAGGACTTTGAAGAAACTTTTAACTCAGTTGTGTCTGTGTACCTTGAGATTTCTTGTGGCTAATAGAAATTCCAAACAAATGCTTTTCAAGCTTTTTGATGTGAAAACAGCTTTTTTGTATGGGACTTTGGATGAAGAAATTTATATATATGTCTCTGCCTGAAGGTTTTGAAGATGAAGCTGGTTCAGTAATTAAACTGAAGAAGTCCCTCTATGGGCTAAAACAAGCTCCCAGAGATTGGAACAAGAGGTTTCTGGAATTTCTGAAGAACCAAAGACTACTGCAACTTACCACAAACAAGTCTATTTTTAGAAACAGTGAAGGTGATCTATTTCTGGCAGTTTGGGTTGACGATGGACTTGTCATGTCAAGAAAGGGAAACAAAATTGATGACCTTTTGTCCAAGCTTCAAACAGAATTCGAAGCAAGAATAACTGACGATCCGGAGTGTTTTGTAGGAATTGAAATCAAATACACTTCAGATTCAGTTGTCCTTCATCAGAAGTCCTATACTTCCCAGTTGCTCAAAATGTTTGCTCCAAACCTGTGAAAACCCTAACAAGTCAAAGAACTGAGATGGAACAATCATCCAATGTGGAAAAAATTGTGAGTTTTCCTTACAGACAAGCAGTTGGCAGCCTGCTGTATCTATCCAACAGATCCAAACCAGACATTACCTATGCTGTAAATGTAGCTTCATGAAAAACTGAAAATCCTTCTTCAGATGATGTTCCGAGAGTTAAGAGAATCTTCAGGTATCTGCAAGGGACACAGAATTTGGGACTAAAGTACTCCACAAGTGAAAACACCACAGTGTTCAATGCCTATAGTGACGCAGACTATGCAGGCGATGAAGCATCTCGGAGGAGTACATCTGGATACGTCGTCATGTATGATGGCAGTCCAACTGCCTGGTCGACCAAACGTCAACCTGTAGTGTCACTGAGCACTGCAGAAAGTGAATTCATTGCTGCAAGTGAATGTGTTAAAGAACTTATCATCCTGAAGTCTGTGTACAATGAGCTAACAGATGAAGACATATTGATGAATCTGAACATTGACAATCAGAGTACCATCAACATGATAAGAAATGACAGTGTATTTAAAATGTCTAAACATTATTGATGTCAGGTTTAAGTTCATATGTGAAAAAGTGAATGAACAAAACTTCAACCTGCAGTATTGTCCAACTGAATGCCAGCTGGCTGATGTGTTTACGAAGGCTGCGAACTCAAATACCTACTGTAACCTTGTAAAGAATATTGTTTTTGATGTTTAACAGAATGTTCTTTTTGATGTTTATAACAATAGCTTGAAATGAGTGTCAATGTTTTAAATTGATGAGGATAGTGTTGGACAGATAAAGTTAAAACAAGTAATGTAGTGTTCATGAGCCATTCTGTGTATTTTAATTGGCAAACCTGAGAACAAAAAAGAAAACGGCAGTCTGGGTAAATATGGCATCTACAGAGGATGTAGAGAAAACAACTGTAGACGTATAATTAAAGTAAAAACTAAAAAAGTGTGTGTGCAAATTCTTGTTTACTACCGTTAAGTTAAGAATTCTACAGTTACTAGCTAGTGTAGTGAGAGGTGAAGATATGAGACAAGGAGTGAAGATCTCAAGTGCTCTGCTTATATGAAAGTAAGATGCGTGTGTTAGTACAATTACCATGTTTGAAAGGGAAGCTGTTGTGTGTGGTAAGTTGGCAATTGTGAGTCACGAGATGAACAATTGCCGACGTGGTATGTATTGTTATTGTTTGTATGATATTGTCTTAATGAGAAAATAGTTTGTGTATTGGGTGCAAGAGACAGTAAAAAATGTTTGGGAAACATAACGGTGCCCATCTGGGAAGTGTGACAAACTTTCAGAATGCTAAGCTCTCTTGCATTGACTATAGCACCTTAGCGTAAATTTGTAAAGTACATTGTTCTTGTCATAAATATGTGCATTTGTATGTTTTGTTTTTGATTTGTATTAAGTGTTTATTGTATGAGTAGCGAAGAGGTGCAGAGGGATAATTGTTTGCACTTTCCAGTAACCTGTAAATTTTTATAACTAAGAATTGGGTTTGGTTTTATCTAGTGTATGTTACTTAGTTTTTTAAAATGTAGCTGTCCCTGTACCTTATTTGTGATGTGCCTCATCCAGTTGACTTTTATTGCTTGAAGTTTGTTACAATATATTGTCACTCGTGGGTTAAGAGGACTGCCATGAGCAACATGTTAGTGTGGTGCAGGGACTTTTCCGTGTAACCAAAGTGGCTTACTTCTAACGGGGTGGTACCGCTCTTGCCGTGTGATAGTAAGCTCACACCTGTAATTCACTGCTGTTTGGACCACACTGCATGCTCCTAACTGTTGGCAGAACTACAATCACTTGCAGTAGAATACTCGTTATTTCAGGGTACAAGATTGAACTGCACACAGCTTGCACTCGAGTACATCTTACATCAGGCAGTTGTTACATGATTGCACTAACACGCAACACTCAATAAAAGATCAAAATAGTAGATTTTGAATTGTGTTTTGGTAGACAAAAAAAGTTCAAGTTCCTTATGAATGATTTTGACTAGTCCGTTGTGGATGCGAGATAAGAAGACAATATAAATATGGTGCTAGAAAGTTACTCACTGTGTAAGCACTCTAAACCAGTTACTTCCGAAAGTTTGAATGCTAATCAGTGATAACAGTAATTGATTACGTATATGTAAGGAGGTTACCTAACATTTTCTGACTACTAATCATAATTTAATAATTCTTTCACGCTATTACAAAACCAAACATTGGAAGACTACTTTTGCTTTTGAAATTGTTACTATACATTCCTCCATGAAATGTCAAAATTAATGACGCACCTTGAAAACTTAGGAGTATCTGGTGCCACAAATCATTACTCATCTGGTTCATCAGCATTTCTTCACAGTTACCAGTATGCACCTTTACATTTCTCTCCCCCTCTACAATCATTTTACTCAGTGTAAGCAGTTATTAAAAATATGTGCTCTGCTACTGACTAAATAAGCAATACACGCTCCCAACATATCTGCTGCTGAAATTAAGACACATTAAGGTCACTCCTAGAAGTTTTAGTGATTTTGAAAGTAATTGTTTTGAAGTGCCTGTTCTTTGTCTTGAATGTTTTCAAAGTATTCTGTGGAATTAGTTTTTTGCACCAATGTGAAGAAACCTACCTATGATGACCGGCTTAAGGAGTGTTGCTAATGGTAGTGTCAAAACTGGATGAAATAAGTTGGAGGCGGCAGTGCGACGACAATCTCTAAATAGCATGTACATCGATTCTAGAGTTTCAAAAACAAATCTTAGCAAGATTGCTTCTGTTTGCGCATCTATGTTGAAAGGGAATTACGAAGATCATAGTTAAGCAAATTCTTACTGCCTAAAATACAGCAATACATTTTCCAGTCATAGCATACATACAAATTAAGGCTTCCTACCTCTCAAAAAATTATAATTTACTGTAGACAGCTGTTTGGCAAACATATGCAATAACTTTGAACAGCAAAATATAAAATCTGGCTCGGAGTCAATGAATTGAAAGTTTAGAAAGAAGAAAAACACTATTTTTCATATAGAGATAGAATTTTATTGCATTTATGGAACATTACAATACGTAACCATTTCTCTGTGGAGCCTAGCGAAGAAAGTATCCAATTGACAGGTTTGCCAGCTTATGTTAACATGACTAGGCTCCGGTAAAACAGTGGCGGACTCGGCATAGAACACACACGTTTGTCTCTGCACACACTTCAGTTTGAAACTCACAAAAGAAATACAAGACACTGTTTTCTAAGAAAATGGTTGGAAAAATAAATGTTCAGTGAAGTTTTGTTTTAAATTTATTGTTATTTTTTAAATAGTACATGAACATATCAATGTTAAACTATGAACATTATTGCTTTCCAGTGTGACAAGGGGCAGTTTCGAACTGCCGTCATTGAAAGACGTAAACACTACACAGTCAACGTGGCTTTTCCAAGATTTACTATAAAAGTTTAGAATTGAAAGTTTTTTTATCTTATTTAATAACATCACAAATGTCGAGTCCAAGAAATCAGAAAGCAATGGTACAGCTTCACATTACCTCTGGATAAAAAAAGAAATAAAACTATCTTTTTACTAAGTGCGTCACTTTTATAACTACAGTCTTAACATTAGTGTGATAGTTGTTCAGTGTTTTAGTCTGAATATTGCTTATCTCATATGTTTAGTATGCACTTTAAGAGTGGAGAAATTATTGGTGTGTTTGTGTTCTGCTTTCTGATTTCACAGTAATTGAATATAATAGAAATTGCACAGCAGTTAAGACATGTGGAAGGCTGTAAACCACACCACATTAACTAAAGTACACAAAATAATACACAATTTTGTTACAATATACAGTTTGTTTCTTCCAATAACATTAAACATTACTGTGATAGTAAATAATGATTTATTTTCCTTATCATGATTAACTTTGGCTCATTCTGTACGTTGTTAGCATGTTTAAGTCTGAAAATTGTTAGTTAAAGTCTCAATTACCTTTGAAGTACGTTAATGTAATATTTAATCATTAAATGGCATAGATCCTTAGTAGAATGGGAAAATGCAACTCTCAGTTTTTATACTAGTCGTACTCTGAGTTGTAAGCTCTGTTCCTTGGTGGAGTTGAGAGTAAGAATGTGATTGGTAGTGACCCAGCCAGAGCAAGGAAGTAGGGACAATATGAGTGTTTCTGTCTCATCCGTCACTAACAGCCCATTGTTTATGGTAGGTACCTACTTTACTGACACTGAAATCCTGTAAACACAAAATGCTAAGATGAAGTATGAGTTCCATTGCTGAACTACTCTGTTTCACATTAAAACAGTTTCAAAAGAGTACATAGATTCCCTAAAGTTAGCAAATTGTTTTAGCCACATTTGGAATTGAACCTGAATCTTATTCTTAAAGGCGTACTCTCTTCATCACAAGAGCATTTGTCATCACTGATTGTAACAGTACCCATAGAGTAAAAAAAAATTTTGTTTTCATGCAAGTAGTGCTCTTATTGATCATAATGGTGTTTGGTAAGTAATTTATGGCACTTTGTAGTTAGCTGTTTGTTTTACAAGCCAGATAGGAAGCTGTTTGTTTTACAAGCCAGATAGGAAGTCACTGCAGCCTTGGAGATTCTTCTACTTTGCTAACAATTACGTTGTTGGCACTTGTAGATTATTCTGAAGTAAATACTGTGCACAACAGCAAACTGAAACTGAAGGCATACAGCTAAGCAACATGGAGATACAAATTACTGTATTGGAATATATAAGAGAAAAGGGAATTAGCTGCTGTTTTGTAGGGATGATAAAATTCGGCAAGAGCTTTGAAAATATTCGTCACTATTCCCATTCAGCATTTTAAAAATAAATATCTGGAAATGGCTTTGCTTTGGAGAACACCATTGAAGTTCCTTACTTAATAGGATAGTCATCTTGACAGCTTCACTGATAATAAGATAAGTAGAAAATGTATGGTACTAATAATATGTAAATGCATAAAAAGTAGAAACTGCTGCAATTTTAATTTTATCAATTTTAAATGCAAGGTTGTGTTCTCAAGCCTCCAGAAATCTTATTCTATAAAAACTGCACATTCAAGGCAGCAATTGTGAGGCATCTGTTATAATTGAACAAATACAAGAGGGAAGTATATGCATAGCACTTGGGGAAACTGTTACAAACTGTTAGTTGTTTACGTGTCATGCTTCAGCTATGGGAGTTGCTACATGTACATGATACATTGACTGTATCAATGAAAAGAACATAGTAATTGTTCGCTAAATGTACAACAATAAATGTAGGCCCTATTTTCATTTATAGAAGACACATGCTTCAGAATGTACTAGGTTACATTACCGTGAACAAGTTGCATATCAACCAGTGTTATACTCTCAATGTTTTGGCAGGCAGTTTTGTGGTGAAGCTTAGCATATGAGTTGCTTTCTGATTAATGATCACTTTACAAGAAAATGCCACAGTAGTTCCTTTCCAATCAATATTATGGTAATTTTAAAGTTTTGCCACATTCCCATGCATGGCCAACTATGTGCTGAAAATCAAAACATATCTGTATTTTCTCCATCTATCACACTTCCTAAGCCAGCAAATTCCTCACGTGGACACGAGTATTCGTGCCATTGTACCAGGAATGTTACCACTTCATGTACAAGGTGTGGAACCAGAGCAGAGAAGAATGCATTGTGGCTGTAATAGAAGACATAGCCGTGAGGTTCCAGCTCGGCCTAGGACACTTTGACTGCCACATCTGTACGTGGCCCCCGACTGAATCAATAACTTCTTATGTGAAACACATCACTGAGTATTATCCAGCCTTGGATTTACTTCCATCAAATATCTCTGCCACAATATCTGACATAGCTCATCGTCATTGCCTAACGTTACACAAACTACCAAGTGCAAAAAAGGGTGACCATACGTTTTATAAGAAAGGTCTTCAATCCTACACAAATCAGTGTAAATGCAGTGTTCTTCAGAGGTCTTCTAGTAAATTTACTGGGAAGCTGGCAACCAAGATCATGTTGGAATATCTTTGATGTTTGATACAATGTCGCTCTAAAATAGTGAAATACATCTTACTCTACTCTAAAATGGTAACTATTTATCAAGTGACCTGCAAATGATAAGTAATAACGTTGCATTAAACAAAGAGTTATTGTACATATTGCAGCACTTCTAAAAACAGGTGACCAAAGATGCAGTGACTTTTAATAACAGGTGACCAAAGATGCAGTGACTTTTAATAACAGGTGAACAAAGATGCAGGGACTTTTAATAACAGGTGAACAAAGATGCAGGGACTTTTAATAACAGGTGAACAAAGATGCAGGGACTTTTAATAACAGGTGAACAAAGATGCAGGGACTTTTAATAACAGGTGAACAAAGATGCAGGGACTTCTAATAACAGGTGAACAAAGATGCAGTCTTTCTAATAACACAGGAACAAAGATGCAGTCACTTCTAATAACAGATGAACAAAGATGCAGTGACTTCTGATAGCAGGTGAACAAAAATGCAGTGACTTCTGATAGCAGGTGAACAAAGATGCAGTGACTTCTGATAGCAGGTGACCAAAGATGCAGTGACTTCTAGTAACAGGTGAACAAAGATGCAGTGACTTCTGATAGCAGGTGAACAAAGATGCAGTGACTTCTAATAACAGATGAACAAAGATGCAGTGACTTCTGATAGCAGGTGAAGAAAGATGCAGTCACTTCTACTCTATTTTCAACTGAAACCTTTTATAATACATATTGGGCAGATTTTACATGGTTATAAAGAGAATTTTGTAAAAGATAAATCTAGGTATTACTATCACGACAATTAAAAGAATGTAACTGCCAGATCATCAGTTCTTTCGTGACAATAGTCACTACTGACTTCTTTCAATATGTAGCTAAGTTATTGATGGATTTTTTATGAAGAAATCCTTTTCACCAAATATACTATAATGTATTATGAATGCCTGCGTGGTGACCAATCATTTCACGTCTCCTGTACATTACAGCCATCACACATGTTGCAAGGGGTAGGTCTGTCAAATGAACATACAGGAGCAGAGTTGCAACTCAACATTATAAACACAGGACCTTCTATCATTCAACTTTTGCCAGAGGAAGCCAAAGTGTGTACTACATCGTTGCTACTTCAGAGTACTAATAGAAATACAACTTTTTTTTTTCTTGCCACCGTTCACAAATTTTAAAGATAAAATATACATATTATAAATATTTAGAGTATTCAATGTATATTAGTGAGGATAAATGTTCAATGAAAGTGTTAAGAATACAGCTGCAGGGATGCATGGCAACAGTGAAACACGTGCAGTAGCGATCTGTTCTCTCTTCCCTCGAGTGGCCAAGTTAAGGCCTTTGTTACAATAGAAAACATTTGATACAAAATTCACCACATTCATTTTAGTAGCAACACTTTTAAGTGTTAGAAAATCATTGGTGTGCCATTTAGTAAGAAGTAAAGCAAGTGAGGAACTGTGTTTATCTAGCATACTGCTGCTGCCGCCTCATAACACGCTGGCTTGTAGCCGCGCAGTGCTGTGCATGTTCATGGCAGGCTATTTATAAACTGCAGGCGATGATAGGCCAGGGGAGGGGGGAGTGCATGCTGTAGAAAAATGAGGAAAAACAACTTAAGGGTGCGTAGAGGCACAGAAGTGACGTAGATACAATGTCGACCTTGAGACCTGCATCAAATACCGCATCGCCACAACAAGCCAAGCACTGACTTAGCTTGAACAATTCCAGTCAATCCATTTCTACCATGGGACTTTAAGCAGTGACCTTATAATTTTATTGGTGGAAATCCTGTATCAAAGCTCAGCACATGTTTTTATCCTAGTTTCGCATAAATCCTGTTAGTACAGTTTGAAATAAGGCAGTCTGAAAAGACTGTAGCTATGCTAGAAAGCTTAGAAACAGTGTTTTAATGAGCATGATGTCAACAATGAGGTTCCAACCTTGTCTGAAGTGTGTTACCTTTTAATACATTGCAGAATGGGCACATGTGAAATAGTTTTGTAAAAAAAGTATTTACGAACACACTGCATGACTCACACTGCAGTAATAATGTTCTTTGGAATGGGAACAGATATGGCACTTAACTGAAAATCTGCTGTTTAGCAGCTTAATTTTTCCACGTTAAGCCTAGCAATAAATGCAAAAGAACTAAGAACACGACTTGTTACTTACAACGACAGAAAAAGACTTCTGTGTGAACACCCAATGTCTGACACTTATCAGTTTCACTCTACGAGTAAAGAAACTTTCCCATGTTCACCCAGGAGCCACATTTATGTCCCCTCCCCCTTGCAGACCTTGACTGGGCTATCGCTCTACGAGGCACAACCAATCAGAACGCGTCTTCTATCTCCCACACATGCCTGTTATTGACAAACCTGCTGCCACATGCAAAGGCTAAAATATAAGCAATCTTCCCTCACACATTCTGCTTCCACTTAACTTTGACAGTTAAAATAAAAATGTGAATACATATTAACATTTCAATCTTATAGTTACAGTAAATAAAAAAAAAAAATGAAACATTTTTTTATGATGTTGGATGTTAAAATAAACTGTGCGTTTAATAACAAGACGGCGTCGGACACAAAAATGAGCGGCTTCGAGCAAAAGTGTTATGTTAATCCTATTTTCACTCATTTTGCAAAATTAATAAACAAAAATCATATTCAAAAAATGTGTGTAGGTGTTGAAGGTATCAGGTTGTCATTGGAAGAATATTGCGCATATTTATTTTTGATATTTGCAGTTTGGATATCTTATCTATGAACTACTGACTTGGGAAGGTAACAAGAAAAAAGTAACTTTTATTCTATTGCAAGTTGTAATTTCTGTTAAAAACTTTTATGACAAAATTACATGCCTGAAATACTGTGTCCAATAAGTTATTTATTTCTACAGTAGATCATCAACAAATATAAAGCAATACTAACAAAACTGTAAATAAAATTGTAATCCAATAAGCATAGTGTAAATAGGTTATTAACAATTTATAAAGTAAATTCAAATGCAATCCAATCTTATAAGCCTGAAGAAAAGCCAAAATCAAAATGATCAAAATGCAAAAATATCATGTAAAATATTCTGAGACTAAACACCACGTGTGCGTAACGTTGTGGCATTACCATCATAAGACTATCAGTTATGCACGCATTACTGTTGCCAGGCTTGGTAAGAGATAAGAGGAACGCTGAGAGAAGCAATATGTATGGATGGCGAGTGCAGGGGTGTACAAGATACTCCCTTTGTTTGCACGGACAGTCTGCCACTTCGACTTCAGCCACCTTTTGGGTGCACTTATTTCAAATCACAACTGCTGCAGTTTTTGACAGATTTTCATATTTTTTTTTAATATCATAGCATGTCAGTTAAAAATAAGAACACTACTTGTGTATTTTATTGCTGTACAAATGTAAACATATTTTTAATAGCTTCTAAGCAGAGTTCCACTTTTTTTTATAATTTTTCTATTTTCTGATTAATTTATAGGGTTCTGGTACGCACAACTGTTTTAATTTGTGGTAGTTTTAAGATCCCAAACTTATCTCCTGTACGGTTTAGTGTGTGCGAGGTGGCTACGAAGTGCTTGATGTTGAACAGTTGCAGCATCATAGTTTTAATGGTAATTTCAAACAATTTCTGTGGAAACTGTAAATGCGTGATTTGAAACTGTATTATTAAAAATTTTATTTTGATTATGTATTTACCAGCAAATGTCTCAAGCCTTGACTTCTATTTTAGAACTAAACACATTCACAAGGGTGCTATGCTAAATAATAAAGCTAATTAAGTCCCAAATTTTGTTTCTTCAAGTGTGTACAGCAATGTGAATGCCTAGGTAACATAATATAGTATAATTTGTAATATTTTTTCAAGATGGTTTCTTATGCCTACATTCAAGCTCTAATTTTCAACACAATCACTGTTCGTACATACATGCCACAACTACAAACTTTGACATCATACGTTTCAACTCGGCAACCCAATACAATTCTCCTACAGAGCCATAGCTAACCATTGAGTTTAAACATTGGCTTTAAGTACAAAGTAAATAAAATGAAAGAAGAATAAATACCATGAACCAGGATTACTTTGGCTGTGCCGGATGACTTCGGTTCACAAAATTTTTAATATTGGGGGTCATTTGGCAAAGATAACTTAAGCAGAGAGGTTTAATATTTAAAACTTTAAAAGTTAGAAACTTTCTTCACTCAACAGCATATGTACAAACCAACACTAAGTGGACCAAAGTCATCCCCGTTTATAGTAAATTATGAAACTATGTTATTAATTAATGGGTTGGATGGATGAAATGGGTTAACTGACAAGCTGACGTTAAAATTAGTTACTACATGTTTTTGGTAGTTCCAGAAATAGTTATCAGTATAAATCACACAGTTCCGAGCAATGCAAGTCTGGACACTAATTAACACAGCGTTGCTACGATGCCTGGTGTAGACCTGTTACAACACTGTCACAAATAATTATTTAAACTGTAATAACTACTGATGGCAGTGTGATGCAGAGAACTGTTACACAATTAATTTTTAGTGAATTTGTTACAAACTTTGTGGCATTATACACTACAGGTTAACAAAGCTACTTTCAATGTAATCAAGGTTACAAAGTTAAACTATTTTTTCGTCATAAATTTCTACCACCAAATCGCACTCTATTAAAATTTTACACCAGTAATTCAAACTTCAATATTAACTTGCACATAATGCCATACATTCAGAATAATGATGGTTCTGAAAACTTATTACAATGTAAGAAAGACAAAACCATTATTCAAAAAAGCAACTAAGGCCTTTGTGTCTGTCAGATTTTTACTAGAATTCTTAGTATAATAGTTATTCCAAAGTAAAAGTCCAATTTGTTTCACATTTCTACTTGGTATATATTTCTATTGTCCAGTTCTAGTTGCAGTTTTATTTGGGTGTAACTAGATGTGTATACCAACTCAACGTCAACCCATAAAAAAACCTAAATAGTATACTGCATTTCATAAATTGTCTAAACTAAAGAAGAACGTGCTAGCATCTCTATGATTCATTCATACACTTGTTCATTTTTTCAAAAGACGTGAAGGGGGCAGTAACTTATCTTGCCGTTTAAATCCAAACAGTGGACATTGCACAATAAAGCTATTACAGTTTTGAGATTGTTTCCAGACTTGCATATTTTAAATCATAAAATGTTAACCGCTTACCTATAAAAGCAAAGATGGTATCAGGTTGAGCTAAATGTACCAAAATTAAATTATTAATGTTTTCCACCTTAATGTTCTACACCTCTCAGACAAATTTCGAACAACTTATAAGATGAAAATAGTCAAATGCATTATTTTCCTGAGTACGCTTCTACGAGATCTGAGTAACAAATGATGGGCTTAGATTTATTGTGGTGCAAGTCAGTTAAAATAGTTTTCTCGTAAACAATTCTTTGTAATCACACGAAAAATGCAGAACATGCTTGTAATACTCACATGGTATTCAGGAATTCAGTTAAAAGTAAAATGTATCACAATTTTTTTTTTTTTTTTTTTTTGAAAAATGGTTATAATATGAATAACAATGACATAACTAAATATTTGTGACTTATAC
This sequence comes from Medauroidea extradentata, assembly GCA_003012365.1. NCBI lineage: Eukaryota > Metazoa > Arthropoda > Insecta > Phasmatodea > Phasmatidae > Medauroidea > Medauroidea extradentata. Next base: position 22,856 of record PNEQ01028148.1, read on the forward strand.
CAGTATGACTCTCAGCCCCTCAAATATTTACAATGCATAACTAGAACTCACAGCTCCTTACAGTCAAAGCCAAGAATTTATGACTTTGTATATTTGCTGCAATAATAAACTCATTGATATACAATGGCCACTTTGACCTGAATTACAAAACTGGTAAAAAGTTACATGTTTTTGTACTGAAAAAGAGTAGGTAAACATTTGAATTGAAGATAAGCATGAATGGTCAGTCTGAAAACTCTACAACATACATAGCATAAGCAGAGTGGTTAACTTCACTCTGAAGGTGTACAAGAACGTTGGTAAATCACAAACAAGAGTGTGCTAGTAAACTAAATGACACAGAGACACGGGCATGCCTATCTACCATCAAGTACAGCTACGCTGCCTGCCACCATACTCAAACCTGTTTTGGTCACAATTTTCAATGGATTGTCACCCAGAATTATTCAATAATTTTTTATATGGTAAGATATAAACATGGCAACTATTGTGTTTTATTTCTGTGCTCTAGGTATATTTTTGCAATTTTACTTCATGTTTAAAATTTTATTGGCTAATTTGTACAAAGGTTCATACTTTTAAATTCACTGAACCCAGTTTATCAAAACTAGTTGTGGATGGTTTTTACAACCTGAATGAAAGATGTTTCTACACATTCTAAACATTTTCTGCAGTCAATGCCTTCAGCACGAGACATGAAACTATACAGTTTCTGCATTCTGTGAACTCTGCATGTTAACTTACTATTACTAACATAGTAATATTCTGATACAACACTAGTTAATATAAATCCCAGTTATTTTGAGCTGTTATTATAAGTAAGTTACTTAGTACTTTATAAACTACATAGTACGATAAATTTAAGATTTTTGAAACTGTAATGCAATATTTGGTCCATTCCATGAACAATAATAAAAGTTAGTTGGCACATTATTTGCCTTAAAAATAAGTACATGAAACTTGTCCAAGCATTAGTGTAATGCATTATACTGACCTCGTTTTCTTTATTTTCTTGTTTATGTTTGAGTTTCAATATTACTGATTAGTTTTTTTACAATATTTGTACAATGTACAGTGGATTCTCTATGTATTGAAACCTAATGGATTGAAATATCTGCATCCATGGAACACATTCTGGGGCCCATTTCTTTATTTTACAGCATTTTAGGCCCCATCCACTGAAATCCTTCATGTATTGAAATTTTTGTCAGTTCCATGAGAAACGGTGGATAGAGAATCCACTGTAGACCATTTGTACAGTTCAGATATACAGATACATACATTTTTATTTCAGCACTTTCTCCTTTTTGTTTCCTACGTGACCAAACTAAGTTTTTATTCTTCTACATAAAGAGCATATTTGATCATAGCTGTGAAACACACTGTGATGTACCATACATGTTTTTATTTTGGCTTCTTAGGTTAATTTTCACAAGTAGAATAAAAAATGAGGTAGACATTTCTTTATGTCCTCTAAATCTATTGTTACTGCCCCTTTCTGAAAATATAGACTGTACCCTCTCTCGAGATACTGTTAACAGAATGTATGTTTTGATACAGCAGCAAGTACGCACCCCCCTCAGAGTCCTACAGAGGATGGGGAGGAGGGGATGAAGCATATTTATCCACACCGCAAGCTACATACCGGGTGTCCAGGGTTCTGCCTCAGAAATATTTGGGTTTTAAGGTACACAATGGCACTGTTTCAGGAATTTTCAGACAAAATATTTGAATATACTGCTTCCAGAGATGGTAATATTTTTAATGATAAATTATGCCTTAAAAGTATAAATCTTTGTGCTGATATAAAATTAATTAGGTTCAGTTTTAAGCATCTTCTTCCACATAACTTAGTGTTTACTCTTGAAACACATACTATAATTCTGATGAACAACTAAATCACACAAAACATTTTGGAATCTAGAAGTCAGAAAGTTTTATATAATACTACGAAAACAATTAATTTTCCATCTATTTTATAAATCACTATTCTGTATATTATTGAATTACAAAATTGTGTTATTAATGTTGTTTTGTCTTCTATAAAGCTTTAGGAGATGAGTGATGTAGTGTTCTTCAGTATTTTACTTTTTTAAATTTTTTTTTAGCATTCTTGGGAGGGACCTCTGGATATGGGCTTGAACAATAGTAAATATTTCTGTTAAAAATACTGATATTCCACATCTGCATATTAACTATAAAAGCATAATACTTTGGTTTCCCAAACTGCCCAAAAATTGCCAACATCATTTTGAACATTTCTTTGTGTTGTACAATGATCATATTAGGTAGTTTCGTACAGGAATCCTAGTTGTATATTTATTCCCCATAAGCAAACTTTGAAACAGGTTATTTTTTTTTTTTTTCCTTTTCCAGCAAGACTTTCGCACAGTCAAGTAACACATTTGATTTTTCTTTTCAAGTAGACCAATTCCAAAAGATATGTTGCAAGTATCATTGTTCCGTAGGCAAATTATGGTGACTGTTAGAACACTTATTTGCCTATTGTCAACATTACCCATAAATTTTAAAATTTAGCATTAGGTAGGCCTACCTACATTTCTGACATTTGAAGTAAATTTAGTTGTTGCTTGACTGAAGTAAAGTAACCATTATCCACTTTAAGATTAATTTTAAAACATCTCCATGATTCTTAATAGTTTTAAAATTGCCACAAAAAAATATTAACGTTAAGATTGCCAAATACTTTAAATTCTTTTGGAATTTAGCTCAACCTACTTTTAAAATATGTTTTTGATCAAAATACAGGGCAGTAAATGTAACAAAAATAATGTTACAATGTAATGTGAGGTTAAATGTTAATGAGGCAAATAATTAAATGTAGCTTGTGAATAATAACGCTTCCAGATAAAACCAAGAGATAAGCAGAAAGACCATCCAGTTGTGTTCTGTTTTGTTCTGCAGACCATTTCATCCATGCAGCAAACAAGTTGTCAAACAAACCTCAAGAATTCAATAAGATACCAATGACCACAGTCCATGAACACAGACATTTGTCAGAAGGTGAGTGTACTATTTGGTTACAGAGTTTATTACTGCAGAGCACAGGGTTTTCATTACAAAATGTACAGCATCACCCTACATGCATTTCACATTTGGTTCAGGTTTTAGGAAATTTGCCAACAGTATTAACATGGGATAATTTTACTACTACTATGATGCCACTTTCAAAAGTAATAACCACATTCTGCTATACCTTCATTTACACTCCAACTTTAAAAGTTACCAGCATTGAAAAGAATAGAGAAATCTCTGAAAACATACTTGTAGTGCAGCAAAAGTCCACATTTCTCAATTTAAATTTAGCCTATATTACAATAATTTTTGGTTTCATTTTGAATCATATTCTGAGGAACCTCACCCGCACTCCTCGATATTACTAACGGATCCATCAGACCTCTAAAATCTATTGATAATTACATACTGCTACGGTACGTCTGCATATGCACACGGTAAGTATTTAAAAAATAACATAAACAACACAAGTATTCTTTATTTTACAAGTCATCCTTCAGGAATGCAATATATATATTTTTTTTATTTTCAAGTATGTAACAATATTTACATTTAGAATAACATACGTCTTCCCTTGTCGATGTCGGATACAGTTGCTAGGAAGAAACTGTCGGCAAGTACTGGAACGAAGCATCCGATCTGGGAGACGCTAGATACGTTGTTTCACAACTTATAGTTATAATAGTATCGTTAGTCTGTAGTGTCTTTTTTTTTACCAAGTGTCTATTTCTAAAGTCGTAGTAAACTAGCGACACCATTGCTCCAAAATTAAAATTAATTCACGTACAAAATTATAATTTCTTACCAACATCTCTAAAGGTAATTTAACATTTAAATTGAACTCAAAATTTAATGCGAGACAGTTTTACAAAATATATCATTGTTAAAAAAGTTACTTTTCTTATTTAAATTGCTTAACCACAGTCAATCTGTAGACTAGTTGCAAGAATTTAAGAAAAATCCCACAAGAATAATTTCCAATGAACCATAATTTGTTGTCATTTTGTCTTCACTTTATAGTTGGTAAGCTTTATGAATTTTGGAAAAATGCGATACTGTGTTTAAACAATACAGTTTGTTTAAATTAAAACTGTGGTGCTAGTTTACAATGCCAAAGAATAGATTTGATATTATATCATATTTGAACCTATGCATACCTGTAAATAAACTACCCTCCCCAGCACAATAGCAAATAAACTGCATCATTACTTATTACATAAAACAACATTTTAAAAAATTTGTTTGGTTATGTATACATGTTAAGCGTCATGCATACTTTCTTTTGTTCTTGTGATCACAAGTTCGATGTAAAAACGCAGCAGAGAGACGACAAGTTGTAACGGAAGGGGTTTTTTCTTTTTTTCACCACACCAGCACCTTTATTCAGTCTGCATGGTAAAAAGAAAACAACCGAGAGCAGTTAGTTTTGCCACCAACACGCGCACACGTTCACTTGTCTTGTGCCGGTGCATCCCGCCAGACGTAGCTGCCCAGGGGGCGGGACCCCAGGCAGGCCACCTGTCATCAGCCGCTGGCCCCCGGCTCGCGGGGGAAGCGCCATCTCGCTCGCACGCAACACACAGGTGTGCCAGCTTTACTGTGCCGAGGAGGGAGAGAAAAAGCAACATCAAACCCGAATCTGTATTGCAGCAATAGTGATAGTTGATGGACAAAGAAGAACTAAGAACAGTTCAAGAATATATATGTATATATGGTAGGCTTACTGACACTACTTTACACCTGATGGTTTGACTATTGATGCTAATTTTCTACTTTAATATATTTTAGTTTTAAATTTCGTATTCACGACAACTATTTGAAAATTGAGCACCTGAACGTTGGTGACGTCAGTTTTGTTGTTAAATGAATATACAATAAAAAACACTGATCCGTCCTTTTATATTCAGCGTAACTCATTCCTCGCGATATTTACACAGAGACTAATTCCATTCCAAGTTTCTCGTTTAGTCTGTAATTTTTAAAGTCCTGGCAGTGTATGTAATTAGAATAAGTCGCAAAAACGTACACAACTGTTTAATAATTAAAAAATTTACATATACTGTCTTGCTTGCACAATCGTAATGCTGATATTTAGTGCCACCGAAAACATTTCACCTGTTTTTCTCCAGTTTTTTTATTCACACATTCACTCATGCATATTTAAACTGAGGTCACTTTGCAAACAGCTTCATGAGAATTGATCTTATTTTAAACAATATGCAAGATTTAAAGAGTTTCTGAAAATCAGATTTTTTCAAAGTAAAGAGCTAAGAACAAGGCAAATAGAAATGTGAAGAACATTTCAAAATCTACTATATGAAATTCCACTGCTTACGTATACAATAAATCAAAATAATGTAAAACTGAAGTAATTTTATAACAAAGTTGCTGAGAGTAAATGTTCACCTTATTAGCATATGCTAATTCTTTCTCGCTCCACCATGGCGTCTATATGTATTGCCTTTGCAGGTAACTTGTCTCTTTACTAAAATTAAATGTTATTTTTTTAATTTTTTTATTTTTATGTTATTTAAATTTTTATCTTCTGAGAAAATTCTTCTACCATTCAAATTTTTGTTTGCAAAAATTAGCAAAGATAATATATGAACAAAAATTGTTTATATTGTACACAATAACATGGAAAATTATGTCGCCTACAAAAAAATCAAATGCTAGACAAGGAATTACAGCTTGAAGCTGTACAAAATTGGCTATGACGAAAGAAGAAACTGAAGTGAAGGGGACAGCAACTAGGAAGACAAGTTCTGCAAATGAGCAAAACAAGAACATACACATGGGGGAAAGATGCAGGCCTGCAGTCGTTGGTCACAACTAAGTTGCAATTATATCCACAACTAATGCTGTCCACTGTATTTCGCAGTACATCCTTCGAAATTGCGTGCGTTCAGTCACGTTCCAGGAGCTTGTGGCTCAGATCCGCTTGCTCAGATACTCGGTATGCTCTTTTCTGCGACCTTTCCCCATCGCACAGTTGGCGAGTCGAGATGATCTCTCTGTCTCTAGCTCTCTCGGCGGTTGGACCGCCTGAGGCTATGCCGGAGGTACAACACGCAAGCCTTCCCGCGGTCCGAGATGAGGTCGTATAGCTGACCTTCTACCCCCGGGACGGCCAGCAGCAGCGGAAGCGGGGCGGACATGGAGAAATTACCGATGTTAAGAGTTTCCCATTGTCAAACAGCGCTGTTCGGAAAGCGTGGCGGAGGGAGCGGGGGTGGTGGCCTGGCGGCAGGCACAAGCTCTCGCGAAGAGCGCTCTGAGGCAGCTGAAAAAACCAGACAAACCGAGTCACAGAGTTTTTTTGAGGTGGTTACAGTGACTGTCTGTCTGTGGTGAGCAGAGTCACAAAATAATGGTGCAGCTCAGCCTAACACCAACGTAAAAAAAAATTAAACAAAAAAATAGTAAAATATAACCATGCAAGAGTATTTAAGAAATAAAAAGATGGTAAGTTGGTTCCATAGATTTTAAAAGCCCAACATTAAGGTTTAAATTTGTTTGCTTTAAAAAATTAAATCGCTGTCCATTTTTCACAGCCTTTTCGAACAAAATTACCAGAAAGTTTTTGAAGTAATTGAAGTAGTTATTGTAAATACGAAAAGTGTGTGTGCACACTGCTCATAATTTTCTACCTCAAATTACAGACTGTAGTGTACATGTGAGCAGGTTCAAATTAAGCACGTACTCGTAATTAAAGCACTAGGAAGCTTGTGCAGTCGCGTGAACATACAAATAAAAGCATATACGTATCGTGAATACTGAAACATTTGTCATTACGAACACCTATTTCAGTTTCCTACTATTGCTTGTTGTGCACAAGTTGTGATAATTGTGTGATAGTAGTGCATGTTCTCTCTTGTTGAAATTACATTTACGTAACAAACTTATATTTTCTTAAAATATCTCCGATAAATTAATTTAGTGCAGAAAGGTGTCTTTAGTGCACTGACTTGCTGGTGGTGCAGTTGTACGCATACCTGGTACTGAAGCATATGCTGAATGCCTCCTTGGATTGTATTTAGTTGCAAATCGCCGTGGTTCATACTGGCTCACCGCTAAGTACAGAATAGCAAAAGCACGATACATGATGCATCACCATGAAGCACACACCAACAAATGTTACGAATTCTGAATTAGCTTAGGAAAATGGACTGTGCAAAAAAAATACTTTAAGTTGGGAAATATATTTAAATTATAAGCCTAACTATATAATAAAAATGGTGATGTGGTCTTGGGATAGGAATGGAACTAATCACCTTTGGCTTTTTGCTAGACATAGAAGAAGCTTTTATATCTAACTTGCTGCAGGAGCTGGGTAGATGACATAATCCAGCAAGAATGGTGGTTGCATTACAGGTAGTGTTTTCAAACCCAACCCAAAATCACATTTGCCAATGTAGCAAGAATTCATAAGCAAATAAAAATAATTATAGTTCTACATCTTTTTTGATTTATGTACCTAGGTTTGAGAATGATAAACAAAATAAATAAACAATGGGTCAAAACAGAAATCAAACCACTACGTCTCTTCACTGGGTTTATTTAGCACTTCAAAGACTGATTTACATGCTTATTAACATAATTTTTTTTTCGTAAAGTTTATAAGATACATAAATTACAACAAATTAAGAAATTTAAAACATAATATTTCTGTAAAAAATAAAAGAAATATGAACAAAAAAAAAAAGCTAATTAAAATAATTCAGGTTTACTCAAAGGATTGAGAGGCTGGCTTGCTACAACATAATACAGATTCTCACACTATTTCTGTATTGTAAAACAAAACCACCCTCAGAATGTAAAGTATCACAAAGTAAACATTAGAATGCACAAAAACACCTTCACTGAAACAACTAACAGCATAATGTGAAAAAGCATGCAGTAACTACATGCCTGTTAAAAGGTTAAGTATGTAAAAAATTACGACAGCGGTGAAAAATATTTTTTTTACTACAGTTTTCTTGTTCAAAATTCAAGTCTATCTATAAATATGTAATTTACAGTTGCTTTCTAGAGAAGTGCTACAGCATGTCATAAAAAATGCTTCAAAACTCTGAATAAATTTTAATTCATGAAACAAGAGCTCTAAGTACATTATATGCTCTCCCATAAAATTCTGGAACATTTAATTAAAATTCTGCAAAAATAAAAATTTTGTAAAAATTTATTGAATTGATATAATACAGTATGTGACATGTGAAGCACAAATGCAAAATTACAAACATATTGATCTGCATGCCTAAGGTGATAGGGACGATAGAACATATTCTTGTTAAGTAGTATACAATATACAGCAAAAATTTTTGTAACAGCACAGACTAAAACAAGAAAGGCAAAGTAAAAACAGGACTTTTCATGCTCAAGACTTGTAGCACTGGTGAGAACCAATATTTTCCCCCATGCTCTAGGGCTATTGGCGCGATCACATGGCACAACTACAAGGTCTGCGTGACAGCAAAGCATAGCATGTTAGGTCTAGCAGACTGAGGCCACAAAAATGGAAGGCAACCATCAAATAAAAGCATATTTAATAAACAATTTCTATCTCAAAATGGTTACACAAAATAAATGAGACACTCAAACACATCAAAACAAAATAATTTGTTTAGTAACTTTTAGGGTGTTGTGGTGGTGCTCTGTTCTTAGGTTGATGCAGTTTGCAATACTGGCAAAAGGTTCATAGTGTACGAAGTGGCCCTTGCGACAAAATATGCATGTTTTAGTGAATGTAGTAGTGTATGTTAGGTGTGCACATGTGTGTGCATACATACGAAGTGTGAAACAAGACTGGTTTGTACAGCAAGAAAATAAAAAATACTGCAAGGGCAGTATCATGGACGAGGAGGGGGGATTACAGCTCGAGGCTGGAACAAACCTTCCCTCTCTTGTGCTATGCATTTGCTACATCCATTTTTAAAAATAATTCTGACCACTTTGATTTTCTCAACTTACTAATAAATACATCCTTTTCTGGTTTCATACAGCTTCAAACAAATTCCCCAAAAATATATGTATTGTGTAGCAAAGTGGCCTGCACCGTAGACAAAAGGTTGAAGATCCCCCCTCCTATGTTAATAATGGCTACATCACTGAGCAAAGCAGTTAGAGTAGGCAGGGAAAAGGGTTGGAAAATGTCGGGCTCATGTCTAGGATAGGCACCCAACATAAAAAAATAAAGAAAATTCTATGTAGCTTTTTTTCATGTTCAGTATAAACAAGAGTAGTAGCAGTAGAAGAAGAGGGGACCGTGATAGCTTACATGAGTCAGGATACGCCTTTTCCTCTGCCACCATTAAGGCTGTGCGCTCTGCGACAGGGGGCGGGGCAGGAGCCCCCCGCGTCTCTAATGCATTCACACAGTTTAGCATGCTCCTGGAAAAGATTCACCACACCCTAGTCTGGGTAAGAAATGCAAGATGACGACAACATGCCGGCAGGCAACATCAACACTGCCGACACCCTTCGCAGGTGTGAAGAAAAAGAACAGCACTTCACAATTTAAATTTACGTAACAGGAATAATATTTCTAAAAATGGAATATTACCACATGTAGCACTGGAATCTAAGTTTAGAATACTGCAGCATTGTATTACTGTATTTTTAAAAACAAATATTATTGATGATTTAGTTATTTCTTTTCATTAATATTTACAAATCATATGATAATGAACTTGATAAACGGGTTTACATATTATCTTTATACTGTAATGACATACACACACATAAAATAATTCTATTTACAATTTATTAAACCAAATATCCCACACTAAAGAATGAAGCTAAGTATACAACAATATTCAATTACAGGAATAAAATAAAATAAAAATAATAACTTCATAATAACTGGGTCCAAAAATTAACCAACTAGCCACATGCATACTTTATAAAAAATTTCTTTAAACATATTTACATTATATTTTATAGCATCCCCACAGATCTTTATTTAAGTCTTGTGCACGTTTCAAAGCCTGTGCTCTGAGCTCTGAGACGTTTTAAAATTGTTGGTGAGTTTGAGTGGCGTCTCCTCGACAAACGTCTCTTTGCTCGTTGATACACTCTCCGCCCTCCTGAAATTGAATGATTCAATCAGGACATTTTCTCCAGACAGTTGGTTCTTCCACTGGCCATGTTCACCCTCGTAAACTAGAAAAGCTGAGCCTCAAAGCAGGTTCCCAGGCCGATGTATAAAATCTGTCCGCAGTTCTCAAATGAAGGTGAACTCTCCTGCATTTGTTATCTCCCTCCCATCGTGTCTGCACGATACAGACTCACTTTGACCAGGAGAAAATTATTTCTTCGAATCAGAGTTTTTGTTTGCGTTTTCATGCTGTGCACCGTCAATAGGCTGGCCTGAAGACTGTCTCAGTGCAACGGGCAGCCAGACCTTCCCCCATGCATATGATTCTCGAATGAGCATCGACGAACATGCTCTTGAAAGCTCTCCAACACAAAATAAAAAGAAAGAAAAGTGCAACTATAAAATAAATATGATGGCTTGAGTGTTAAACAGATTTTACAACTGACCGGAATCCTGCCTTCAGACAAACAGCAAAACACACAAGAGAAGAACATCTACAACGTAGTTTCTTCACCGAAAGTTGATTGGTCGGTGGAGCGAGAGAGAATGAGGTGCCACACCATTCAGGAACATGAGACACTGAATGGCTTTAAACCAGAGGCTTGAAGAATACGTGTCCAACTACGTCCATACTATACTAGGTAAAAACATAAGCAATTATCAGGGAAATACTGCAAATACAACAAAAAATATTTATTTTAAACACAAATTCAGTACTGTTTTTCTAAGTGGTAAATAGTTGAAACAGCAATAAAACTAAATAAAACAATGTTACATTAATTCAGTTTTAATTTTCCAAATTATATGATTTTAAACATGAACATGATGTTACTAGAGTAGATTGAATCATGTTGTAATAAAGTCCACTGTTAAAATTTGAAGCAGGATGACACAAACATCTGACATTTTAGAAAAAATATTAATTAACGTACAAATTAATTTTAAAGTGTGTCAAAAACAAATTGAAATAAATAAAAAATTTTAGGGATAATGGTTCTGAACGTAGCTTAAGTGAGTTCTACAATGACACATACATGGAAAATGGATCACAAAAACACAAACGTAAGACCTTCCGAGTCACATCTACAATTACATAAAAGTGGATGCGAATACGTACGGATATCATGGAACAAAGCTGGTCAACTCCCAACTCTTCCATGTCCGTGAATCCATGGAGCGAATAGCACGTATAGCGTCAATCATTTTCTTTGCAGACCGGTGTAGCTAGCTGCCAGTTTTATACCTCAAAATGTGCACAATTAACAGTGAACCACGAAAAATGCTGTTTCCAAGGTAAATAATGATTGCTTACTTTTGCTGTGAATATTGTATTTATGTATGCAGCATAATTGTTGCATACTGATTACAAATGGCATCATTTAATGTTTGTTTTCATGGTACAAAGTTATGATTTGTTACTTTCTGTGTGTATTGTAGAATGAGCAACTGGAAGTTGCTGTGTATTTTCTTACGTTTCCGTCATCCATGTCCGTGATTGTTCTCTTCCGTGTCATTGTAGAACGGACCTTAAAAAAGCTGTATTTGTGAGTGTGTGCGTGCGAGGCACAAATTGATGGTGTGTTAATGAAGTCTCTGACAGATGTCTGAAGTGTAGTATCATCTATGGGCACAAATCACTCAATAGGCATGCAATCTTTACTGTTATTATTTTTCCTATGGGACTTTAAGCAGTAACCATATTTTATTTATGGGAAAATATGGTGTAAGGTGAAACACATGTTTCTATCTTTGTGTTTTTAAAATCTAACTGTTATTTTCCCCACAAATCGTAGTCAGGAAAAAAAAAGAACCATTTTGGGGCATTCTAAAATTATGTTCCTGGTAAATGCATTGAATTTTTAAACTTACAGCAAAACAGTATGCAGTGTGCATTCTTTTCGTGGAAAAAACTCTAATGGACACTAAGCAGTTTCGTCAAAAAAGGAATGCTCACAACTGGATGAAAAACATTTCAAGAACAGGTAGGGAGGTCCGTTAGTGTGTTTTATTTTCCCTTTGCTAACCTACATTTTAAAGAAATCTAATGAGTCAATTTGCAAAAATAAATATGTCTTGGAAAAAGAGGGGAAAAGCCTTTTTTGTTAAAATGAAACATTGCATGAATTTATACGCAACTAAATAAACTTCTTCACGCAGTTTTATTTTAGATGAGGACGATTCACAAAAATATTTTTATACAATCCTGTAAGACTGCACGTTATACTTACAAAATGGAGAGAAAAAATTTGGATGACGGGATTTTAAAAAATCATTTTACAGCGGATTGTGGTTGTGTTCATTGATGGAGAGAGTCAGTGTGTCCCAGTACTAATGTTCACATGGTCCTGACATGTGAATGTGAACCAAGTTATGCTCATATGTAACAAAAAAAACCACCACATACACACAACACACAAAATTAAGAAATAAACTACTGCCACTGTGAAAAATGTAATGGAAATAAAATCCCTTGAACACAAACTACTAAATTAATTTCAGAGCCCTGAAAATAGCAAACAAAAATTTTAACTTTCAGTCAAAATGTAATTTCTCACAACTAGTTCACAAGCATAACAAATGCATAGAATCCATGCTCAAAACAAACATTGTGTATTTGTTACAAGATACAGTACGGTATACAGAGAAAAAAAAAAATAAGCAGCTACTTGGAAGGAGATAAGAGATAACACGCAGCCACTATGAACTGTGCTAGAGTAATGCTGACAATAAGCTTTACTACCTGTGTCCATGCAGTGGCAACGTAACTTCTGATGTAACAAAGTTCTACTCACCCATACAACCTACTGTCTCGGAAACTTCCTCTTTTGTTAACATGGAGGGAAGAAAAAAATCACATTCAGTAATAACTAATAACAGTATTGTATAGGATACAACACAGGCAACAGATAAAAACACATACTTTTGTAGTAAATAAGCAAAGAATAATCTGCACACACACCTGTGTATATATTCAACTGTGCTGGCAACAGAGGTGCCAACTGATGGCCAAACACCACATACGTACTGCTAGTGTTCAAGGATGTATATTGACTCAGTACACACCTGTACACTATATAAGTTCAAGCACTACACTACAGTTTCCCAACAAGATGCTGACATTTCACAGTGTACGAGTACATATGGTGGAACACCTGTCTGTTCTGCATTGTTTCACCAATTACCAGTAACTTTAATAGTTTTCAACACTTCATTTACCTGTACCACTGCTGCCAACATATTTAATACAGTAGGAGCCATTTTTTTACAAGATAAACTGTGTGCTATTCATCATAATATTTGAACAATTCACATCATTTCGGCTGCTATGCCACGCCACTTGCTATTTACCACTAACTCAAGAAAGAACTATTGCTGCTACTATGCTATTGTAGCTGTTACAATTAAAATTTGATAAGTTTGTCATCTCACAATAAGTTAAAAAAAATAATTCAACCTGACATGCACAGTGCGAGATGCCTACACAACAGAGATCGAATGGCTTGTTTGCAAAGTGATTTTTTTTTATTTTCTTTGACTCATAAAGCAGTAATTGTTTATTGCAGCATTATTACACTTGTTAATGTCCCAGTTCCTAATTTTTCACAGTAATGAGCATGCAGTACGAAAACTTGTGTGTGTATATTTCATTATTTCTAGCCTTGTCTCACACGAGACTTCTGCTGGAATTTTTTTTGTTTATTTTAATTGTATTTTCTGGCATTTGATTACGTAAACCAAACCATAGATCAGTGCAAGACGAAGTTTAAAGTAATATTAACACTGGTTGTAATGCATGGTGTTGGTTGGCAACAGTGTGGTTATGTGTCTGTACCCAGACAGACAACAGACATCGGGCTCGAAAGACGGCCGACACGATCACGACACAAGGTAACATGGGATATCTGTGCAATTTGTCTAAACTAGGTCGTAAAACTGGCAAAATACATGACGATACTGGACTTGAATATATTAAACAAAACAATATAAACAGGGTACAATGCTCTACAATCTCAAAATTTAAGTGCAGTACTTATATAATAATAAAACTTCAAAAACAAATGCAAATACTCTCATAAACTTAAAAGATAAAATACAGGTTAGAGAATTTGAGAAGACAAGAAATATGTTAAATAAGAAGTTCTCACAAGCTCTGTAAATGGGCATAATAAAAAAATATATATATATACACACACACAGGAAATCCATGGATGTGCAAAAACCGTGTATATTTAAGACATCTTAATAGACTCATAAATCACCATACACAATTTTTTTTATTTTTTTATCCCCAAACCTCAAATACGTACTACTATATTTGTGCGGGTACAGATAGCCAAAATAATGTAAGATGCTGAAAATCGTAGTAACGTTATAATTCAAGTTTCTTTATGTTAAATATTGAAAATGTTGTGTTTAATATGTTATCTTGTAATTGTAATATCTATGTATAAGTATTTGTCATGAGAGAAAAAGAAAGTGAAAATAATAAACGCGGCGCCGGAGACGGTGACTGGTGGCAGTCATTGTCTGCGAGCTGGCCTGCGATTGGCCAAGGGAGTTTAGGCGGGGGTTGCTGGCCGGTGCGGCCATAGGTAAGCGCTCAAGGGACACTCAGTAGGAAGCCACGGAGGCGACCGGACCATGTGTCGTGAGTACACAGCACAGAGAGTGCTTCACCTGACCAGCTGGTCTGGCATTTGTGCGTCTTTAGTCACGACGTTTTCTAATAATATTTTGAAAATTGCAAACACGATAGTCTTTTGGAAGAAAGGACATATAATTTACGGTAAAGCGGACGATAGATGCACACTCGTGAGCCGTCTTTCGTGCGCACCAAGTTAATTGGCAGTGTTTCATTTCTGAAATTAGAATTCACTTTGAATTTGACTTGTGAAGTTACGAAACAAGAATCAAAATACACCAGGTAACATATGTTTGCCGAACGTTAGGAGCTAATCGCGTACGTGAACGTTAATCGATACGCGAAGGACCTTTAATACGAGCCTGAGGTACTGAGTGACTTGGACGGGCGACTGGAGAACAAGAGCGTTGTCTTAGCAGTACTGGCCTGTCTTCGGCGGCAAGGATCATTCAACTCCGAGAGGCGCCACCCACATCAGCACAACTGAAAAAGGAAGGACAGCACCACGACATTGGCTGACGCATCCATAGCTGGCTGGTGGCCAGAGAGTCATCTAATCTGGCAGCAACGTGGTGAGTGACGAACTTAATATTTCAACAGCAATCAATAAAAAACTCGGAGGAGATCCTGAGGAGCAGACGGCGAAGAATACAGCAGTTCGGCATAGTTTTTGTTTGTGTTTTTGTGTTCCCCTTAGTAGTGCATGCCACACATTTGCAGGTGCCAAGGATGGAGACCAGGTTCCAGGTGGCAAGCAAAAAGAAAGGTAATGATCTTTCTACATGGGACCAGGAGCCAATGACTGTAGTTAAAGGGCCGATCATGGATAGTTCAACTGATGGTCAGATGGGAGATAGCACAAATACAGGTGCTATGTGTAAAAGTCGTGAAGACATTAGTAGCGAGTTAAGGGAAATAGATGCCCGACAGCTGTCGGACGGCCCGGGAACAAATTTGTCTCTTACTGTGAGTGGATTGTCAATTCGAGAGCAAGGAATATAAGTTTTTAAATAGGCGAACGCGCGAGAAATGCTGAACGCAATATTTGTTCAAATGGAGAATGTGTTTGCAAACTTCAGTAGTAGGTTAGATACTATGGAAACTAAAATAATGCATAGTTTGACGGAAAGGCAAGGTGAGTGGACCGCGAAAATAGAGACTAGTATGCAGAGTCCACACGTAGAAATGCATATTACAGAAATGCCAGGAGAATCGGGTCAGGACAAGAATGATCACAACGATAACGATTCACGTCAGATTAATGACAAAACGGGTAGAGCGGGTGTTGAAGGCGAGATAAACATGAGCGACCTTGACCAAATAGCCGAAAACGGAGTTCAGCGCCTTACGAATGAAAGTCAGAGTAGTGGGTTTGCTAACAGGGTTCGACATGTCCACAGTGAAAGGGTTTGTGAGGAGCAGATAACTAGTTTTCATGGTAGATTTTTACAGCAAGGTCCAGGAGTACTAGGAATCTGGGATCTGTTCTCGCAAGAAAGAGAAGCGAGCATGATACACGTTGAGAGTATTTATAGCCTAGACACGAACTCGGTACAGCGAGGGCGGTTTACCAGTACGATAGCTTATCTTCAAATTACAGAAATATTGAATTTAGACTTTGAGAGACATGTTTCTATGTCGGACAACAGAGAACAGCTCGTTTTGTTCACGTCAGCAGGACATCAGAAGCGCGCTGAAATTTACGTACCTAAAAGTAAGTTGGCCACCAACGAGCGCGAAACATGTGGGGGTAGAGAACAGGTAAGACTACAGATGAGCATGTACACTGTAGGAACTTGCAAGGC
Organism: Medauroidea extradentata; assembly: GCA_003012365.1. Classification (NCBI taxonomy): domain Eukaryota; kingdom Metazoa; phylum Arthropoda; class Insecta; order Phasmatodea; family Phasmatidae; genus Medauroidea; species Medauroidea extradentata. Next base: position 39,435 of record PNEQ01028148.1, read on the forward strand.
GAATGATATGCCACGAGCTGACGGTAAAGTTAGTGTAGCAGAGGAGTCCAGAGGAAAAGATATTAGAGAGTTATCTTTGCACAGGAAAAATGTACGGATTTTGCTGCAAGGGCACAGAGGCAAGATTTCTTCTAGGTGACAGGCAATTTCACAGCGGCAAACAGTCGGAAGTCAGGTAGCTGGACCACAGAGGCAACATGTAACTACCGCGGTAGACCACCTGAGGGGCGAAGTAGCTGTGGCTGGCCGAGGCACAGGTAAGTCTATTGTGTCCAGTAAGTGCGCATCCGCGCGGCACAAACGCGACGCGCGGCGACAAGATTTTTGTCAGCCGAGACGGCTTAGGACAGCGAGTATATCATGTCCAGGAAGAGCGATTTTGCATGGCACCAGTAACGATGCGCGGCGACAGGATTTCTGTCAGTCGAGACAACTTAAAAATACAATGCCAGGTGGTTGGCCACGACTGGCATCACAATACAGCATGGCATGATGCACTAGCCATGCTATCTCTCTCCACCCCCACCCTTGCTAACACCGCAAAGGATGTGTGCTGAGAAGAGAGGGAGTGTCACCAAAGGTTTAATAGAATTACATTTGATATCACTTTTCCTCGTGTGTAAAACTTACTTTATCTTTGTGAACCAAACTTATTAAATAACAGTGGAACAATCACAATTATGATTACGTAGGCGTGAATATTTGCAAATTGTCTGTAAACACTTCTTGCTTGTGTGATGAGCATATAAATTACAGATAAGAAAAATATAAATAAATACTTTGATCGTAATTAGAGATGTTAGCAGTTTCATTTTTAATACGGCATCACTGATTAAAATGGACTTGGAGTGTTTTTTTTTCACACATGTTATGAAAAATTTTACACACCTGTCAATAAATTACTGTTCAAATTAACTTAGAAATTTACTTCGGAATTCGTAGAATGTCGTGTACTAAAGGGAACATTAGAGTACTTACTACTGAAGATCACAAGTTTTAGCATCCATATTTGAACTAAAAAATGACTGAGATGCAAGAAATGCCTGTGTACGTAAAGTTGAGCGAGATAAGCTCGGTAGAAGATTGGTGAACAAGCAGCTTCAAGTACATATTATCAGGAGATACTTCACAACATGTTGCATAGTATTTTTTATCTACGTATCAACCTCTTCCCTTATTAAACATGTTTGTAGGCTTTTGCGGCCACTGTCAATATTAATATGTTGGCTGTCGGGGTTGACTGACTGTTTGTAGCCAGGTTGGGTTTTCTGGGAAGGGAGGGAGGGGTGTCTGATATTGTTCCTTGTGCTTTGAGACTCAAGACTGACATGTGAACCTGCAAGCAGCACCTTGTCCCATCACGCCCGGAGTGCACTAGAGTGCTGTGTGGTGCAATGTGTACCCAATATGTAAGGACAAGGGAGGGTAACAGGTAACAGGCTGGGAGAGAGAGAAGACAGTACTGTGCGGCTAGCTGACGACAAACAACTCCAACACTCTGCTGCCTCTTAACTAGTTGTACTGTGCCACAAACAATGAACTGATAAACATTCCTCACAATATTCCAGCAACTGCCATTTTATTCATGTCTTGGTTACTGTGTTATATTTGCTTAATTAATTTTAAGGGCTATGTTATCTCATCCAGATAATGTACAAGCAATTAGTTAATAATATGAACAACATAGGGGCAGCAACCCTTTGAGCTAGGAAATAAATGTTCTGTTCACAAATTTAGTGTTAAATAATAGTTACAGTACTGGTATTTTCTAGCGCACGAGTGTAGGCCTGGGTTAATAGCATTGACCAATTTTATTCTGTAATTTGATTCTACCGATTGGAGCAAGAGTTGTGAGGTTTAGAGGGTTTTTATAGCTTTTTAACGAGGTCTTAAAGAGGCGATGAGGCTGAAGTGAGAATACAACGTCCATGCTCGAGCCGGGATCCAAACACAGGGCCTCTCGTATCGTAGACCGGTGCCTAAACAAGCTATGGAAGCTGGGGCTAACGAAGCTGTGCTGCGAAACTGGCTGTCTTGGCAGCCTTCAACCCCAGTGAAAGTGCTACCATGGCAGTACAAAGACGCGAACGAGCTGGCTACATCAACCCATTTGTAATTCTGTAGTAATTATATTCTCTGAAACATTTTCATCTCTAGCCTCTGTGCATTTCTTCTCACTACATTATCTATGTTCCTGGGCATGAGAACTTACATTTCATAGTTAGCAGTCGCTGAAGGCATCTTAGGTTAAGAAACAAGTGTGTGTGCGCTTCATCATTTTGGCTTTCAAAACTTGCTTGCATTTCAGGCTAAATGGCATCAACGTGATATTATTTGAAACACGTAGTTGACTACGGCAAATTGGCACACACTGTGAACTTTGTCACACATTTTTGAAGTTCTTGCCTATAAATTTTAACTATCAGCCCTACCAGTATATATATAGTAGGAATTAAAACTATCATTACCTTGTTGTCGCATGTACATTGAAATACACCATACAGAGCAGTATGATGGCACAGACTATCAGAACTATCCCTTGTATTTGGCATGATACATACAAATAAACTGCACTCAAACTGTAAATTCAACTTTCGAAAGTAGCACAAATTGAGAGTTCTTGTAAGGTCTCAATGTAACATGTTGTGCAAGTTGTTTAGTACTGCAGTAGAGTCATATTTGTATTTAGTGTTTAATGGCCTATGACAGTTTGTGCATGTGTGTGTATGTGCGTGTGTGTGAGTGTGCAGGTGTGCGAGTGTGCATGTCTATAAAAGTGAAATTCCACTCTCTCACTGACTCGAGCACACGAGCCAAACTGTTTGATCTAGAAACCTTAAACTTTAAGGGAGGGAAGCCCCCATATGATGTAAGCATCTACTAAGACAAGAATTTTCGAAATTGGAAAATTAAGGGAGTAAAAAGTAGTAAAATGTGTTTTCATTTGATCCTCTATCATGCGTAAACCAGTTAAGATCTTGAGGTCCTATGTGCTTAAGTTTGATGCTTACGTAAATATCTATAAAAGTAATTCCAGGGTTTTTCGAAATTAATTCTACAAAGAGGTGAAAAATAATACAATAGTATGTTTTTAGTTGATCCTTGATATTTCTGTAACTAGTTGACGTGTGGAGAAGTTTTTCACTTCAAAATTATGTCTATCTGTAGTATTTTTAAAAATTTTTTTTGAAATTCTACAATTATGGGACTGAAAATATGTAAAATGTGCTTTTGCGAAATTCCCCAAATCTCTTGAACCAAATTAAATATCGCGACAATTGATGAATTTGATGACTAATATTCAGTTATGCCATTTCCATGTCATGGTTTGTGCTTCGGTGACCTTGAAGAGACTGATTACAATGGGGATAACTTAGTTTATAAACGGTTCAAGGCAGACAGTCTGAAAAGCATGTCTTACCACCAAGAAATAACTTATACAAAGTTACTCTTTCCAATCCTATCTATAAGAAATGTGATACAACTCCTTATGCTTGGGCTTGTATTTAGTTTTAATTTGTATGATTTGTGCTGACAAAATGTGGAGAGGTTGCTGAAATCTGCTGATCAGGAGGTACTGGAATCAAATCCAGTGTAAGTCATGGGTGTCACAAAAACGTCCCTTGATAAGCCTTCAGGCATGAACACTGTCAAAAAATTTTGTTTATAGTGCAATAAATTTGAACTTCGGTAGCTGCTACAAGTATTTCATGTGGGCAAAGAGCTTATTAAACTGCTGGGTCTAGAGGCATGGAATTTTGTAAAGGAGCTCCTTACATTAACGCCGGCCAAAGGGCCAGCGGGTTATGCCCATAATGGCACAAGGTGTGCTGCAGCAACGAACCCCATTCCAATAACCACAGACTGTCACATCATTTTTGCATCCGCGCGGTGTATTACTGCACGTTTGTTCAACAAGGGTTTATTACAGGCAGTGTACATCAGGACACGGAGGACATTCAAACAGGTCGCCATGCTAGTGCCAGAGGGTTATTATGTTTACTTTCATAAATGAAACATACATTTAGGAACTCCAGTCTGAAAACTGTAAAATATGTAAGAACTTTTTGTTTTGTATAGTTTAAAGTTGAGCCATTCCTAAAACGTAAATATCAATCATTCAATACGCACCAGGTACTGGAAGTGTGTGAATCCCGTAGCGAGGCAAGAAGATACCCTCAGCGGCTACCTTCCTCATGGCAGTTTGTCAAAGTCATCTATAGAAGTGAGATGCTGTCTGTGTGCACTACATATCTTGGGGAAGGGGCAAAATGGGGAAGGGGCAGAATGGAGTACACAAAAATTTAGTAAAACTATTTTCTTTTTCAAAATACCTCTAAAACTGTTACGTATCATTTTGCACCATTTAGTATTTTTCCAAACTTTTTGTTTCAGAAATATTACCATATTAAATTGAGAACCCCACCAACAAAGTTGCAGGTACCTGCCAGTATTCAGTAAAGTTTCAATATAAATACATTTTGTATAGTAACTATAACCATTGGGACATTTTGATATGAATGCACATATTAAGAAAATACACCATTACATACAATTTAATAACAACCCAACCTACTTCTGAACTACACAATAAAAATGTGGAAGCAGCATATCAACAGCTGTAGGTGGCTGAAGAGTTGCAGCAGTTCTCAACAATCACCACACACAAAGGACAATTTTAAGGTGCTTGTTACTTAATTTTTTTCAGACTGGTGCCAATAACTCAAATATTTTTTTAACCGAAAGCTTTGAAAAAATTTGAGACAATGTGCAGTCACATGATGCACAATACTGTGGATGCATTTTTAAAAATAATGTACCATTCGTCAGCAAAAGTATATTTTGGTTTATTTTGGCTTATTTTCACGACAAAAAGCGTGGTATTTCGGGTGACGAAATCTAAAAAACCATTCAGTACATTGCTACAAAAAAATTCAGCTACAAAGTATGACGTATTAGTCTCAAAACTGTGGAACAAAATTTCCATATAAGTATACGTAGCAATACAATTTTTTTTTTGAAATCACTGCAAAATTAAGTAACAAGCCCTTAATGCAAACAATTGCAGTTTGGATTGTTATAGGTGATTCGGAATAAAGTGAACACTCAAAAAAGACCTGATTAATTTCTATTTCCTGCCAGTTTATATCTTTCCGCCGATGTAAACACAAATAATGCCACGTGCTTTTATTTACATAGGGTCGTGCAATGTTTACAACTACATTAAACTGCTCCGATAAATTTTAGCTACAATATCTACTCATTAAATGCACGGGGGCTGAATGTAAGATATAAAAAAAGTAATGTTAGTTATAAATACGTGCGAGTTAATGTCTGGTTTCTGTCCATCGACTAATCTAAACAACACGCGTTATTGCCGTTACGCATCTCGTAAATGAGGGCATATTTTATTTGAATTTGTAACGTAAAACCGCCACTACAACAGACATGACACACGCTGTTCAATAATTCAAGTTTCGTTCAGTTCTACTGCCACGAACAACGACGACGCACTTCAGAAACAATAATTAACGTATTTTCTTAACATGTGAAATAAAAAAGTATGTTGTTTTTAGGCTGGCAAACGTAAAACATAATATACAGATAACCGATGGTTTCACATCATTTCGGCAATGATACTCAAAGTAATTTCCAATACTTTTGAATGTGTATATACTCAAAACGT